>RJWT010013969.1:0-21394 GCA_004365215.1 Cuniculus paca
TGGCTGCCCCTCTTCAGTATAGGGTAATGGGACAGACACTTGGGTTTCCCTGAACCCAGGTTCCCAGGGAGGTAGCAGGGCACAGGGTAGGCTTTTTCAGACCCGTGCAGCTACACTAGGGCTTCGCTGATGGCCAGGGGTGTGTGGGGGTGGGGCTACTTCTTCTCTCAGCCTGTGTGTCTACACTGCAACTCCCCTGATGGTAGCAGGCACACAGGGATGTGTTTGTCTGATTCTCTAGGTGGGCACTGGCTATCTGAAGGAAGCAAGGGTCTCCAATGGTGGCCTGTGGGTACACAGGGCATATCTGCCTGTGTCTTCCCGCCCATGCTGGCTGTCCACAGCAAGCAAATTCCTGGTGGCAGCAGCAGGCATGCAAGGGCAGATTTGGGTGCATCTCCCTGCCTACTCTGCAAGATACATTTTTAGATACATTTCTCATTAGAGATTACAATAACTTCACTTGATCTTAGCCAAAAGGCTGAGAAGCAATACAATAACTTTTTTCTCTTTTTCTTTTTTCTATTATCTGTCTTTTATTTTGAATGTAAGTTTTTAATTTTGATGAAGTTCAATTTATCACTTTTTCCCATTTATTGTTTTTGGAGTAGTATGTAAGAAGCCCAAGGTCATATCCTATATTGTCTTCTATGAGTTGCATTTATAGTTAGCTCGATAATCCATTTTGAGTTAAATTCTGTGAAGGATATAAAGCCTGTATGTAGGGGTTTTTTTTGTTTTTGTTTTTGTTTTTTTCATGTAGGTATCAGTTCTCCTACTTTCCTCTGTTACAATATTGTATGATTTTAGAACTTTTGCTTTATTGATACCCATAAAATAACTTTTTGAGATTTTGATTAGAAGTCCAATAAATCTACAGATTGAGTTAAGAAGGATCAATGTTCATGTTATATTAAGAATTACCAATGTTAATGGTAATGTTAAATCTTGTCATGAACATGGTCTATTTCTGTTTATTTAGATTTTTTGTGATCTTTTTTCTACCAGAGTTCATTCTTGTGGTTAGAGAGCTGAACAGTCATTTTCCTCCATGTTGTAGCTATCTCAGCAGGAGAGAACTGCCAGTCTCTCTGGGGAATCAAATCTCTGAAATTCTCTTCTGTTTGCAACTTCTGTCGTGAAGTGCTCATGTGCCAAGGTCACATCCACCCAGATAACCTTATCTCAAGGTCAACTAACTACTGAATCACGTCCACAAAAATCCCTTTTGCTGTATAACATGAGGGTGATAGTAGGGAAGAGGTCATGGGGAAGGACTATTTCAGAATTCTGCTTACCATGACTTTCTTCTAAGAAAACCCCAAAGAAGTACCTGAGAGCAGAATAGTCACAAACAATGTAAAAATGCAAAACTCAATGGCTTTTTCAGTAATTAACTATAAAATATACTAGGAAAAATTTTAGACACCAAAAAGAAATAAAAAAATGAAAACCAGACTGTTGAGTCAGGGGTTGCAAGGAGAAAAATTACAATTAGGACACAGAATTTATCATATAATTTATGATGGTTACCCAGTGTTAAACACAAGAAAGTGCAGGAAATCTGTCCACAACACCAAAGTCTGTTCTAGGAAGGCCCAAAGGCCAGTAGTGGAAGCTAGAAAGTCTATGTCAGTGGGATAGAGGATCTGTGCTAGTAGGTTGAGGGTTCTATAGTGGAGCCAAAAAATGACATTCAAATAAGGAACAGGGCTCCCTCAAAAGTACCACAGCCATCCTTAGTGACAATGAGGTCCTGCGCTCCTCTGACGATGAGAACAGTCAAGTACATGCCAGGAAGCCAGCGTGACTTCTTGAGTTTAAACAGCAACCATCTTCCCCTCCAGAGCCAGGAAGCGATGCTGAACATAAGGACCAGAGCCCCCAAAAGTGAACCGTAGCCACTCTCAGCAACAAGATCCCAAGCTCCTCTGATGATAATGGCCAAATTTATACTGGGGGAGCCAGCCTGACAAGCTCCTCCAGGAGAACCAATGGCTCCAAACAGCAGCACTTAGGAGAACCCACAATGCCACCACTCTTCCTCTCCACGTTTCTTTTTATGCTGGTAACTTTCTTCAGGTGGGCTGTCTACACTCAGCACCATGCTGACTTAATTCAGCAGGTGTTAAGTTGACCACCAGTTTTTAATCAATAACACAGGCAGAGATAAAACTAACAAACTGGGATCTATATGAAACTTTGGAATAGTCTATTCAAGTTAGAGAAAGATTGGACTGATGGACAAAGGTGTTGGGGTAACTGGTCACCTATTTAAGAAAAAATACTAAATCCTTGCTTCTTAACATACAGGATGATATACCTTGAATTTAAGAGGTAAATGTGAAAAACAACAATGACAACAAAGTACTATCTTGAAAATCCTAAGCCAAAGAGAGTAGATAATATTTTACAGTTGGAGGATGGAGTAAAGGTTTTGGAACTTGCAAGACACAAGGACATTTTAACAGATCTAACTACATCAGATAGAAATCCCTGGACTAAGAGTCCTCATGAACTGTGGTGGATGAACTAATAATGGTCAGTTTGGAACAGCAGCTGAACTGAGTCAGTGTGATTCTGGGTGTGGCAGGCCCACCTGAGGATTGTTGCCAACAGCATAAAAGCAGAACTGGGGGTGGGGTTGCTGTTGCTGGAGAAACTTGTGCTGTGTTCCTGATATGAACTTGGCTGTTCTGATCATTGGTGGAGCTTGGGTCCTCACTGTTACTGAGAGTTATGGTTTGTGTCTAGATGTCCGCACAAAGCCTCTCATGCCTTTAGATGGTGCTTTTTTGGAGGCAGTTGAATCTAGAGTTTGTGATTGATTCATAGTGCAGTGTTGGGATTAAAGGTGCTGGGATTAAGGGTGAGTGATTGCTGATCAGTCCACTGATTGGATTGGCATCACCCTAATCCCAGCAGTCTGGATAAGATAAAAGGGGCAGAAAAAGATTGTTTCTCCCTTTTTTCTTGCTTGCTGCTTTTGCTGTCTTTCGCTGCCATGAACAGTTGCCCCTCTACCATGTACCACCCTGCAGACTCTGGACTGAAGCCTCCACAAACTGTGAGCTAAATAAAACCTTTCCCCTTTTAAATGTGGGTGTCATATATTTTGTCTCAGCAATGAGAAAAGTAACTAAGGATGGCTGCTGTTCTCTTTGGGAACCCTGGTCCTTACTTTGAGCATTGCTTTGTGGCCCAGGTGCAGATCCCTCAGCCTGCTGGCACGGATCCTTCACCCCACTGGTGTAGAATTTTTAGCTTCCACCACTGACCTTTGGGCCTTCTCAGTGCAGATTCTTGATACAGACTAGCATGAGATATTGTCATGGGCTCTAGGCCTCTAGCTGGACTCATGCAGGACTGTGCTGTGGGATTCAGGCCTTCAGCTGGATTCCTCAGATCTCTAGCATATGAACAGATCTCTTGCACTCCTCTACATTTGTCTTTTTGGTGAATATTATAAAATAATCCTACAAATTATGTGTCATATATTAAATCTATTCACTTGCAAACTGACTACCACACAAGCTAAGTTAAAATGCAAGGAAAAAACTCACTGGAGATACTAAAAATTATGCTCTCTGCTAATCTGTGACACACACACTTTTGTGGAAAAGGAAGAGATGCATAAACAGGCATGCCCAGGTGTAAAGCATCCTCAAAGAATTCTGAAAAGATGGAGACAAAATAATAACCACTGTTATCCACAGGAAAGCAAGCCAAAGGCAGCTTTGAAATGTTTATTTCTATATCATTTTTGCATAATGTGATTATTTCTTTATATCCAAATTACACTTATTTTTAATTTTATTGGTTTAAAATTTTTCATAAATAATGTGCTGAGAAAAGTAACTTTTAGATATTAGAGTTAAAATTGAAGTTTTTCTTTCACTAAAAATAATTCTTACCCCACTCCTACTTTCATGAGGTAATAAATTTTGTGAGTGAATTTTTACAGTTTTTGATCTTTCATTGGAGACTTATTTTTTGATCATTTTAAAAAAATGTATATGCATAAGTAAAAATAAGGGAGGAACACATAATCCTACAGTGTAAAATATAACTGGTTTTACTTGTATCCAGACAATTTTCTATACACTTATAAAAACATAGTGTTATAAGATGCATAGTGCTGTATAAGATTTTTCACATCAAAATATACATTTAAAACCTAATTCGTGTAAATAAGTTTATACTTATGCCATGGTTGTTGATGGCTGTGTTTGTATACAACACTATAATTAAGTTACACTTTTAATACTTGAATGTTCAGATTCCATTTTTGATTATCATAAAGTCAAAGAACAAATGACCAACAGAGAAATGTATTTGACAGATAAAGAGTTGATATTCACTGCATACAAAAATGCTTGGAATTTAATAAGAAAAATGTTTTAAATTTCTTTGCAAGATAGAGAATATGAATAGTTTTGAAGAAAGAAAATACTAATGGTCTAAAAATAAACGAAGATACGACTATTAGCTCATGGAATGGAAATTCAAGCAATGGTAACTTGCCACTTTTGTCCAGTATATTTGTTTCAAAATGAGATGACACTGCTCTGCCAGCAAGGACCTGAGGGAAGTTCCCTTCCCTCAGGTCCTTGCATCCATCACTCATGGGAATAGGAAGAACTGCAACTGTTTTGGAAAACTATCTGGAAAAATCTACTAAAAAGTTAAAATAAGCATAGCCTTTGCCCTGGCAATCTCACTTCTCAGAATTTAGTCTATAAAAATAAAAGCTTCAGGACTTGAGGATATCCATTGCCACGATTTTTGGCATGGCAAAAACTACAAGATCTGTGAAAGGCGATCTGCAGAAAAGTGTACGTGGCCTGAATCCAGTTTTGTAAAACATAAACTGATTTTGGAAAACATTATCTGTGAGAAGGACCCGGGAACTGAGCACCCCACCCTTAACTGATGCCTGCTGAGACCTATGCTGAGCCAGGAGGGGCCAGAAGTGTGTGCCCCACCCCAAGTCCCTGAGTTCTCCACAGCACAGTGCAACAGAAGTGACGACCAGCAGGCCAATCTGATGGAGGAAGAGACCAACACCTAGGAGGAGAGTTTCACCTCAGAACCAAAATGATGCCCTACCACAGAGACCAGGTGAGAGACAGCTTTGGGAGTTAAGCCTGGAGAGGGGAGCGCTAACTAGGGATCTCCTGAGATCCCCTGGGAGGCCTGGGCTTGGACCAGGAAGATCACAGTTCCTGTATTCTGCTGGGAGAGGCCAGGTTCAGCAGGAATAACAGTCAGGGGGTGGTCCTGAAGAAGAAGGCCTTTCACCTAGTGGTATGTTTGAACTCTGACATGCAGCAGAAACTAGTGGTCTGAGCTACTATAGGTCAATGTAATGGTGACCTAATTGTCTTCACTTAAATCACAGTCCTCTTTATTTTGGTTAAGAGTTGTTTGAGGGCGGTTCCAAATTTAGTACATCTGCTGCCCAGTGAGCTCACGTGAGTGCTTCCTAGAGTTTGTCAATATCCAGTTGAAATTTGTTGTCATTGATGTTGCTGAATTTACTACTATAGCCAAGTTGACAGAGTAGTGGCTGGCAGTTGCTTTTCTTTATGTGCCAGTATCTAGATTGCCTGGGGATTATAAAAAATATTGAAGAACAAGGCTCTGGGCTAAATAATTTGTAAATCCCAGAACAAACAAACAAACAAACAACAGAAACATGAAAAGACAAGGCAACAAAATGCCTCCCAAAACTTCCCAATCCCCAAAAGCCAGTTTGGAGGGCACTGAGGTGGGGGAAATCATAAACTGCACAGCAGGTAGGTCTGAAAGTGCACCAGTGGAGGTAAAACAGTGCAGTAACATGGGCAGCATGACCAACTGATGTGAGGACAGAATTAAATCTAGAGAACAGGGCTGAGGCTGATGATCAATTAATAAAGATACCTTGAGAACAGCAAAGAAACTTGAAAAATGGATCCAATGGCTCCTAGATGAGTCAAAGAGGACTAAGAGTAATTGGAGTTAGTGAAAAATCTGAAGACAACACAAAAGGCATAAGAAATTTGTTTATACAAGTAATAAGAAAATTTCCAGACCTGTAAAAAGTTTAACATACAATAAGTGAAGCATATAGAACTCAGAGAAAACCACTCCACACCACATAATAATTAAAATACCAGAAATACAACACAAGAACAGTGTCTTAAAGATTGCTACAGAAATCAATGAATCACCTATAAAGAAATCCCATCAGAATTACAGCAGATTTCTCAACACAAACCCTAAAGGCAAGGAGAGCATGGAATGAAGTGTTTCAAGCTCTTAAAAAGAAACCCCTTCCAACCCAGACTGTTATATCCTGCAAAGTCACCTTTCAAAATTGATGGAGAAATAAGACATTTTCACAATAAAGAAAACCTAAAGAAGTTCATGAGCACCAAGCCAACACACCAAAAAAATTTCACAGATATCCTAGAAGGAAACAGTACAGTTAACAATGCCAAAAGATTCAATAAAATGAATACATCAGGTAGGGTAGCAATTAAGTAGAAAGGAACAAAAGCAAAACAGCAACAGGAAATTAATACAATGACAACAATAAGTCATAACTTATCTATCATAAATATCAATATAAATGAGCTCAACTTGCAAACCAAAAGACACAGATTAGCAGAATGGATAATATTCAATGCTATGTTGTGTACAATAAACACATTTAATGTGAAAATAAGTTTACAAACTAAAAATCTAAGTATGGAAAATAATATGTTATGCAATGGGAACCTGCAAGCAAGCGGGAGTAACTATTCCTATCTTCAGACAAAGTGGATTTCAAGCCACATCTGATCAAAGGAGGCAAAGAAGAACATTATGTATTGGTCAACAGAACTGTTCAACAGGAAGATATAACAATTACAAACATCTAGGCACCAAACAACGGTGCACCGAACTTCACAAAACAAACACTAATAGTCATAAAAGATCAGGTAAACATCAACATAATTATAGTATGGCGACATCACATACAACCATATCAACTAGCAAAAAATCAACAAAAATATCAGAATTGAACAAAACCTTAAAACAATGGACTCAATAGATATATACAGAATTTTCCACCACACAGCAACAGAATACACATTCTTTTTGGTCACACATGATACTTTTTCCAAAATAGACCACATACTAGCTCATAAACCATGCCTAAGTAAATTCAAAAGAATCAAAACTTTACCATGTATATTATCAAATTGCACTGCAAGAAAACTAGAAATGAATAGAAAAATAGACCACAGAAGCTATGAAAACACAGAAATTAAAGAACACATTCTTGAATAATCAATGGGTAACAGAGGAAATTAAGGAAGAAATAAGATAATTCCTAGAATTAAACGATAATGCCAGTACAATACCCCAGAACTTATGGGACACAATGAATGCAATCCTACAAGGGAAGTAGATAATGGCAGATGCCACATCAGACAAATGGAAAAGTCCAAATAGATTACTTAATGATGCATCTCAAGGTCTTAGAAAAACAAGAACAATTCAAACCCAGAGATTGTACAAAGGAGAAAATTACAAAGATCAGAGCAGAAATAAATGTAATGAAGATTTTTAAAAAGATACAAAACATCAATGAATCCAAAAGCTAGTTCTTCAAAAGAGTAAACAAAGTAGATAAATCATTAATCAATCATACCATAAAAAAGAAAGAACTACAAATTACAAATTAATGCAATTAAAAAGGAAAAAGATGAAATCATGATGCACACTGCCAAATCTAGAAAATTATTAGCAATTACTCCATGGACATGTCTGCCAATCAGTTGGAGAATAGAAGAAATGAATATATGTATAACAGAATTAATAAGATATGAAAGTATTGAAAAAAGCAATAACAGGCAATGAAATTGAAGCAACAAATAAAAAATTAACTACCAAGAAAAGCCCAGGTTCTGATGAGTTCGCTGTTGAATTCTACAAGTATTTAGGGAAGATCTAAACATAGTACTCCTCAAACTCTTTAATGAAGTCAGAAAATAAGAAGTGCTGTCAAAGTCATTCCTGGAAGCTAGGATTGCCCTGATTCCAAAATCAGGTAAAGTTCCAACCAAAAAAGACAACTATAGGCCAATCTCTTTAATAAGCATAGCTGCAAAAGCCCTCAATGAGATACTGACAAACAGAACAGCAAAACATCATAAAGATCATACATCAAACAGTTGAACAAATGGACTTAGTAGATACAGTATCTACAGAATGTTCCACCCAACAACAACAGAATATACATTGTTCTCAGCAGCACATGAAACTTTCTCCAAAATGGACCAATAATAACTTATGGAATATGCTTAAGTAAATACAAAGGAACTGAAATTATCCCATGCATATTATCAGATCAGGGTGAATGAAATTGGAAGTCAATGGTGAATGAAACCACAAATCCTGCACCAATGCATGGAAATTAAATAATGCTGTTCTGAGCAACCAGTGGGTCACAGATGAAATTAAAGAAGAAATTACACAGTTTCTCCGATTAAATGATAAGGCCAGTACAACATACTGGAATTTATGGGAAGCAATGAAAGTAGTCCCACAAGGGAAATTTATAGCAGTGAATTCTCACATCAGAAAAACAGAGCAAATTCAAATAAATGATCTAATGTTGAACTTCAAACTTCTGTAAAAAGAGAGCAAATTAAACCTACAGTACATGCAAGGAAGGAAATTATAAAGATCAAAGCAGAAGTAAATACAATTGAGACTACAAAAGTAAAAGCTGAGCATTTAACCATTGCATGGATACCCAGTTACCACGTGACCTGAGTTGCCTATAATGAGCTGAGTATTATCAGACCCACTGAGTCATGAGGCTGGATTTGTACAGTCACAGCCCATCATTAAATGGAAATGGTATATACGTGATTGAGCCAGAGCAGGTCCAGAGGGTACAGATAACATGAAGAAGTTGCCATATGCCTATGGCTCCTATTCTGGCTATAATGCCTTCTGTTTTCCAGCATGCACCTAAGGCCTCATGGGGTATACCATATGATCAGCTAACAGAGAAAGTGAAGGCTAGGGCCTGGTTTACAGATGGTTCTGCATGTTATGCAGGCACCTCCCACAAATGAACAGCTGCAGTAATACAGCCCCTTGCCAGGATATCCCTGAAGGAGAGTGATGAAGGGAAACCTTCATAATGGGTAGAACTTGGGATAATGCCCAATGGGTAGAACATTTTGTCTGAAGAGAGAAATGGCCAGATATGTGACTGTATACTGATTCATGGGCTGTAGCCAATGGTCTGGTGAGATGGTCAGGAACGTAGAAGGAGCATGACTGGAAAATATTGGTAATAAAGATATTTGGGGAAGAGGTATGTGAATAGACCTCTCTGTGTGGGCAAAGGATGTAAAAATACTTGTATCTCACATAAATACTCATCAAAAAGTGACCTCAGCAGAAGATGACTTTAATAATCAAGTGGGTAAGATGACCCATTCTGTAGATAGCAGTCAACCTCTTTCTTCAGCAACGTCCTGTCATTGCTCAATGGACTGAAGAACAAAGTGGCCCTGTTGGCAGGGATGGAGGTTATGCATGGGCTCAGCAACATTGACTCCCACTTACAAAGGTAGATCTGGCTACAGTCACTGATGAATGCCCAATATGCCAGTGGAAGAGACCAACAGTGAGTCCCTGATATGGCTCCATTCCCTGGGGTGGTCAACCTGTGACCTGGTGGCAGGCTGATTATATTGGACAGCTTGCCTCATTGAAAGGACTCCAGCTTCGTCCTCACTGGCATAAACATTTATTCTGGATATGGATATGCCCTCCCTGAACATGATGCTTCTGCCATTACTACCCTCCATGGACTCACAGATTGCCTTATCCACTGTCATAGAATTCCACACAACTTTGCATCTGACCAAGGAACACACTCTATGGCAAAGAAATGGGGCAATGGGCTTGTGCTCATAGAATTCACTGTTATTATCATGCTCTCCACCATCCAGAAACAGCTGGATTGATAGAAAGGTGGAATGGTCTTTTGAAGACACAGTTATAGTGCCATCTAAGTAGCAGTAGCTTGCAGGGCTGGGGCAAGAGTCTTCAAAAGGCTGTATATGCTTTGAATCAGTGTTCACTATATGGTACTGTCTCCCATAGCCAGGAATCAAGGTCTGGAAATGGGAATCGTACCACTCACTATTACCCTTATTGATCCACTAGCAAAATTTTTGCTTCTTGTTCCTATAGCCTTATGCTCTGCTGATTTAGAAGTCTTAGTTCCAGAGCAGGAAAGCCCTTGCACCAGGAAGCACAACAATGACACCATTGAACTGAAAAATAAGACTTTCCGCAGTCATTTGCCTCTGAGGAAATAAACCAAAAAGAGAATTACATTGTTGGAAGGCCTGACTGACCCAGACTATCAAGGGGAAATTGGATTATTACTCCACAGTGTAGGAAAGGAAGAATATACTTGGACCCCTAGGAATTCCTGCTAGCATTACCACCACTTGTTGTTAGAATGGAAAACTATAACAACCCAATCCAGGCAGAATGACAAATGGTCCAGAACCTTCAGGAATAACAATGTGGGTCACCCCACCAGGAAAAGTCATGACCTGCTGAGATATTTACTGAAGACCAAGGAAATGCAGAATGAGTAGTAGAAGGAAGTAATTTTAAATACCAGCTATGACCCTATATATTTGTATCTCTTGCATTATAGCTGTTTCTCTAGTAAGCACTGACTGATACATCCATGTTATAGCAGCACAATGTAAAATAGCTACATCTTAGAAACAGCCCATATGGCCATCAACAGATGAATGGATTGAGAAAATGTGTTTATACACAATGGATGTTATGGGTTAAAAACTGGTGGTCAACTTGGCACCAGCTGAATTAAATCGGCATGGTGCTGCATTTAGACAATCCACCTGGGGAAAGTTACCAGCATAAAAAGAGACATGGAGGGGAAGAGTGGAGGCATTGTGGGTAAGTGCTGCTGTTTGGAGCCATTGGTTTTCCTGGAGGAGTTTGTCATGCTGTCTTCCCCAATATGACTTTGGCCATTATCATCGGAGGAGCTTAGGACCTCGTCACTGAGAGTGGCTGCAGTTCACTTTGGGGAGCTCTGGTCCCTATGTTGAGCATCACTTCCTGGCTCCAGAGGGGAAGATGGTTGCTGTTTAAACTCAAGAAGTCACGCTGGCTTCCTGGCATGTACTTGACTGTTCTCATCGTCAGAGGAGTGCGGGACCCCTTTGCTGAGGATGGCTGTGGTACTTTTCGGGGAGCCCTGGTTCTTATTTGAGTGTTGCTTCTTGGCTCCACTATAGAACCCTCAACCTACTAGCAAAGATCCTTCAGCCTTTCTAGCTTCCACTGCTGGCCTATAGGCCTTTCCAGTATAGACTTTGGTGTTGTGGACAGATTTCCTACACTTTCTTGTGTTTATCACTGGGTAACCATCATAAATAATATTATAAATTCTGTGTCCTGATTGTAATCTTTCTCCCTGTGACCCCTGACTATAACAATGGAGTACTATTCTGCTATAAGAAGAGTAAACCTGTGTCACCTTAAGACCATAATTTTAAGTGAGATAAACCAGGCACACAATTTAAATATCACATTGTTTCTCTTGTGTGAGAAATCCAAAGGGTAAATTAGGAGCAAAATGGAAGATAGATACTGGGAAGTAGGAAGAATATGTTCAAATGGGAAAGGGACAAGGGATAGGGAGGAGAAGGGAAGAAGAGAAAGGGGATTTGAAAAGAGAATGGAAGGGAAAAAATGGAAACAAAGTTTTTGCAAATTAATAAGGGAAGGATTGAAGGGAGGGGAAGGGAATGGAAAAACAAATTAAGATATACTATGTCCAAGTACAAATTCCCTATGATGAATGTTGATCATTATATATAACAAATGTGTACTAATAAAAAGTTTCAAATTAAGAGATCCTTATTTCAGGATAGGCAGAACCAATCTGATGAAAATGGCTATACTGTGATTTCAAAACTGATAAACAGATTTATTGCAATCCAAATCAAAATACCAATGTCATTTCTCACAGAGCTAGAGAAATCAATTCTAAAATTTGTATAGAGTCAGGTAAGACCCAGAAGAACAAAATCAATACTGGGTCACAAAAACAACACAAGTGGCATCATAATCCCAGATTTTAAATTATACTGCAAAACTACAGTGATTGAAAGAGCATGATATTGGCACAAAAAAGGGCATGTGGACAAAAGAAGCAGAAATGAATAAGCAGAAACCACCCCAGGCACATACAGCTATCTGATCTTTGACAAAGTAGTTAAGGACATACACTAAAGGAAAAATAATCTCTTTAATAAATGCTGCTGGACTTTTTTTGAAGAAAACAAAGGACATTAAGGTAGCCATTGTTGATTTCTTATTGTCTGATCTGAAGGCCTGTAATGCTTTCAATCTTTTGTTTTAGCTGGTTTTATATTATTTTGTTTTGTTTGAGTTTATTGTGTGTGAATGTATGAACAACCATTTCAAAGAAAACAAGAGACACTAGGGTAGCCATTGTTAATCTCCTGTTGTTTTGTTTTGAAGACCTGCATTGCTTGCAGTGTTCTGTTGTGAAATGCTTTGTTGCATTTAACTCTGTTTTGTTTTGTTTTGTTTTATTCTCTTTAAAATAAAAAAATTTAAAAACTAAAAAAAATAAATAGTTCTGGGAAAATTAGATGTCCATATGCAGAAGGTTGAGTTCAGATCCATATATCTCACCATGTAAAAAACTAAAATCAAAATAGATCAAAGAACTAAACATTAAAACAGAAGCATTTAGTAAGCTGGAAAATAAAATAGGTACAGCTTTTGAAGACATAGGCATAAAGTAAGACTTTCTGAACAGAACCCAATGTCACAGGAAATAGGATTATACCAAATGAGATCATATCAAATTTTAGAACTTCTGTATAGCAAAATAAAACAACCAACAGACTGAAGAGACAATATACAGATTAGAAAAAAATTTTCCAGCTATTACATGGACAGAGGACTAACATCAAGAATACAGAAAGAACTTGAAAAGAATTAGGCCCCCAAAATAAAATACCCAGTCAGAAAGTGGGCAACTGAAATGATTAGACACTTCTTAGAAGTAGTACAAATGGTCAATCAATACATGAAAAAAACTGCTCATCATCACTGACCATCAGAGAAATTAAAATTAAAGCTACACTGAGATACCATCTTACCAAAGAAAGAATGGCTGTCATCAAAAAATCTAATAACAAATGCTGGTGATGGTGTGGGGGGAAAAAGAGCCCTTCTACATTGCTTATGGGGATTTAAACCAGTACAACCACTATGGAAATCAGTGGAGAAATTCCTCAAAAAACTACAAATAAAAATTCCATTTGATCCAGCAACCCCCCTTCTAGGTATCTTTCCAAAAGTGTTAAATCATATTAAAAGGTTACAAGAATATTCATATTTACAATAGCATATTTTATAATAGCTATCTATTATAAACCTTGGAAATAGCATATATGTCCATCAACAGATGAGTGGACTAGGAAAATGTATAGAATGGAGTAATATGCTGGCATAAAGAAACATAAACTGAGGTATTTGTAGGTAAATAGATGCAACTTGAGAAGAAAATGTTAAGTGAAATAAACCAGACACACAAGTTCAAATACTGCATAGTTTCTCTTATATGACAAACACAAAACTTATATAATATACAAATGAAGAGCAAAAGAGAAGAGAGATAAATAGGAAGTTCAAATACTTCCACACATTACATATTTCATTGTTTCAAAATATTTTAATATATATGCTAATTTGTTTCATGTATACAACTACTTTGTCATAGATTGTTGAAAAGAAAGTTTTGTGTTATCTGTTTATTTTCTGTAAGAATCACTTTGGTTTATGTATTCTACTCTGAGTAACTACTTTGAAGATAATGATACACTGTGTATTAACTATTGTTATGATTATTTTGCTATAAAATTTTGTGATTTTTTCATAATATAAATAAAATTGATTACATTAGCTTCTAGTCATACGAGTACAGAGAAAGGTTTGGAAAAGGGCACACTTAGCCTTTAATTTTGAGAGGTGTCAGCTTCATACAGGCAGGGATAGATGAGGGTGATGAGAATGGATATGATCATGGTCATCATGGTGATGAAGAAGATGGTGGTGGAGATGATAGTGATGGAGAGGATGGTGATGGTGATGATGGTGATGGAGTTGAAAGTGATGAGATGATGGTGATGAGTTGATGGAGATCGTGATGGAGATAGAGATGATGGTGATGAAGATGGAGATGATGGTGATGGAGATGGAGATGATAGTGATGGAGTTGAGGTGATGGTTATGATGGTGATGGTAAGAATGTTAGCCAGGTTTCCATCACCATGATGAAATACCTGAGAAAAACAACTTAAAAGAGGAAAGAGCTGTGTTGGGTCATGGTTCCATGGACACTTGGCTCCACTGTTTCTGGGTCCATGGTGAAGCAGAACATCACAGTGGAAGCAGTGGAACAAAGTAGCTCATTTCAAAGCAGACAGGAGGTAGAGCTAGTAAGGAAAGGGATGGGACAAGATATGCCTTGTCAGAGCACCCCTACAGTGACCTACTTCCTCCAGCGATGGCCACCTCCTACCATTTCTACCACCTCCCACCTGCCCATTCAATTATGAATCCATTAGTGGATTAATTTTTAATTTTGTTTAACTTTAAATACTTCAAATAGCCATATGACTGATGGCAATCATGTGAGAGAACACGGCTGTAGGTAATGGCTGCGAACACCATCTGTCCCCTTGGTTTCCCAAAGAAGATTCACTAGTCATCACTTCTCACACCCCTTACAGCATCTAGAGATACTGTTAAAAGTTTTCTTCCTGTAATAATATGAGATGCAATATGATCAATGCTATCTGTAAGTATAAAATCAACATTCTAAAAGAACCCAAAAGATTTTAATCTGAAAGGTTAAAAAATTATATAAATACCTGAACCTGTATGGCCTCATCTTCAGGTCCTTCTCTCAACAACTGAGGCAACTAATGAAAATTGATAGAAAGCAAGTAATTATGGAACAGATTTTTTTCCCAATAACCCAAGACAATCAAGAACTAAGAAAAAAACTAGTATGAAGAACAAAAGTAAAATATTAGTAAATGCAATTTATGATACTTGGTTGGATCCTGGATTCAAAAAAAAGTCAGCTGTGAAAGATACTAGGACAAGTTGGAAAATTTTAATCTGGACCACTGTATCCATACTATTTACACAATAGTATTTTATTAATGTTTATTTTTCTGATTGTGAAAGTTACATCATTTTGGTTTAGGAGATAAATGTTAAAGTAGTCAAACATAAAGTGTCATGATGTCTGATATTAATTTTCAGACATTTCCTTGAAAAAGTTTGTGTATTGTATCACACATACAAATGTATGGCACAAACATGGCAAAATATTAGCTATCCTTCATCTGGGTGAAGGATGTGCAAACATTCATTTGATTATTTTTATGACTTTTCTGGAGGTTGAGTACATCATAGGAATATAGAGAGGAACTAAAAGATTTTCAAAATTTGAAGTAATACTTATAACTATCCACTAAAGAACTAGATGTGTAAGTCTTTCAAAAGAACTGGTGGAAAGGGCTGGGATGTAGCTTAGTGGTAGAGCACTTGCCCAGCTTGCATAGGCTCTGACCCCCTCTCCAGCATGACACAAATACATGATATAGTTAGATGATAGATAGATGATGGATGGATAGATAGATAGATAGACAGAACTGATGAATAAATATTGTGAATTTTACCTATTTGGATTCATTTGCTTTAAGTGGTTTGGTTTTCTTCTCTTTTAAAAACATTGGTCCCAATGTATTAAGTTGAGTTTAAAGTTTAAATTTTGCATAAATTTACAATCTTAACTTTTGAGATAAAGCTTTAGCATGTTAGAATCAGAGCTTTGGCCATTTCAAATACAAATTCCTTACACCCCTTGTAAATTTAGTCATCCGTTTCTGTTAGATCAGTGCATTTCTATAGAGCAAGAGGACTTTGAGGATTAATGTACTCACACCCAAAGAGGGACCTCTGGTGGGTACACTCTTTAATCTGTGAGCCACTCTGAATCACTGAGGACAAAAGTAAAGAAAATGTACAAAGATGCTTCCTTCCACTTGTATCACTTAGGACTCTTTTTTGTAAATGATAAAATGTGTGGCTGAAACTGTTGTAAAGAGGAATGAGAATGAAATGACTCAACGATCAAAAGATCCAGAGCCAGGCAGGTTCCATTGCTCAGTGTCCTGAAGGCTTGATGTCTTTCTGTATCTCAGTTCTGCCTTTTCACACAAGGGAGCAAAGTGGCTGCAAAACCCCAGATGTCACCCTGTCAGTGCAAATCCAGTGTGGAGGAGCAAGAGCTTCTTCCCAGAAGGGCTGGTCACTGCAAGGGGAGGAAGCTGGAGGACTCACAGAAGTTGGGATCGCCCTCACCATTCCGCAGCCACATTGGATGAAAGCTGGGCTGTGGTGGATCCCAGAGCATGTACTGAGCAGAGGTGAGGTCCTCCCTCCACTGGAAACCATTCAGGTGACTAAAGGGAACACACAGCCAGGGTATGGAAGAGTTTCCAAAAGGAAAGGAAGCTACACCTCACTTTTCTTTTATCATGGAAGACTATGTGGTATGATCAAAATATTTGATGAATGTTTGCATTTCAAACATTTATCATGATAAAAGACACATTGCCATTGATTGCCCTCAGAATTCTAACCCTTGACACAGAACACGCCTATCCTGTCACTTTCTGAAGCGGTTCCAGAAGCCTTTTTTGTGAATATCTTTACAAGGTATGATTAAAGAATATGGAGAATATGGAGAACGCTGCTGCAGGTTCATAAAAACATCCACCTATTGACAAGAACTGGCACGATGCAACTTTTGGCTTTCCCCCAAAGTTAAAGTGACCTTGAAAGGTAAACAGTTTGAATCAATTCAGGGCATCGGGGTAGTCACAACAGCACAACTGAAGACACAGAAAAGGGACTTCGAGAACTGTTTCAAAAAGTGGCAAGAATGATGGGATAGTTGTGTCCAAAGCAAGGGATAGTACTTCAAGTGGAATTAATGGCCATGTGTCTATTACTGTAATAGCTTTTAATAAAATATTAAACATTCACTGTATCTTTCAATCATATCTTGTAAATTTGAAAAAAACATAATCTCCTGATTCTTATGGTTGGAAATCTCACCTTCTTTCTGAGCATCCTGGCACACACTATTGCAACAGGTGTGTTGCACTTGTTAGTGTAGACCAGTCGAGCTTGTGTGCCTCCACTGCGAGTCCTAGCCTCATGCATCCTCCAGAAGCCTTTGTTGGGTGCCTCCTGGCTGGAAGAGCAGGTTTATAACTCAGAAAATCTATCAGTAGAGCCCACTGCTGTAGGCAGTCATGACTCAGCCCCAATGAAGATCTTAAGGGGAAAATAAGAATACACCTCAGACTTGTGCTGCCCAAGGGTCAGGAAGTCCAAGGGCTTCAGCTTAATGATCAGAGGTTATTCCAGGGTCCTCAGTCTCCTGTCACTTCTGGCCCATGCCTTGTGTAGGTCAAGCACCAGGAAATGCTCAGATGGAGCACTTGGGAGGCTTCTGTAAGGTTCCACAGTGAGCATTGCCTTGTGAGTTCTGGGTACGAGGGCACAAAGTCAGCTGCAGGACAAGATGTTGCAGAAGCAGCAGAGTAATCTCTCAGGTAATGAGTGCCCCCTTCACAAGGGTAGGGCTGGATCAGCAGAGGCTCCTCAGTTACTGAAGTCAACATCAGTAGTTGCAACGATAGTCACTCTACGGCTCAGAAGGAGGTACCTGTATGCATGCTAACAGGCACGACTTTCAGGTCCCTTGAGAGGAGGGAACATCTTCTTTCATAGGCCCAAAGGCTGCTTAACCCACAAAAGCCTAGCAGCGGATGAGACCCACCTGGGAGGTTAAGAGGCGGAAGATGCAGCACTGCTTGGGCTCAGCATCCTGAAGAGTCCTGGCCACCCTCATGAGAAACCTGAGTGAGGTCCTGAGTGGTATTCTGAGTATATTCACTTTCTGGCCAAACAGGATTAGGAAGGGCACTTAAAGCAATGAAATGAAAGAGCAAGTTCTGTGGGAAGAAGGGCCAAGAGTAAGGTATTCTTACATAATCTGGGCCTAAAAATGATTTGGCAAAAGCACACTGGGCCCCAGCAGGCCAGTGCAGAGGAGCCTTGGCTTCTCTCTCTGCCTTTAATGTTGAAGAATCACAGAGTGAAAAACTAAGGGCTCTCCAGACAAAGAACTTTAAACCACACCTCTTGTTCTAGCCATGGATCTTTGGGCAGGTGATTCCACTTTGAGCTTCTATTGTCTCATCTGAGTAATTGGGACGTAGTATCTTACAGGTTTGTCTTGAGAGCATATGAAAAGTGCCTCCATGCCAGGGACTCGTAACTGAGAGGCATAGATTGGGCCAGTCCTGCTATTTCTAGGTGAGGGAACATTGCCTGACATGTGGCATTACCTGCTGTTTCAACAAAAACTCAGGGAAAAGGAAAGACAAAGACAGAACAAACAACACAAAAAGAGACATGAAGGTATTCAAGGGAGAAAGCCAGCAGTGGCAAGCTATTCATAGAGAAAGCTATTAATGTACATGGAATGTATCCACTTTCTTGGTGTTTGTGCAATTTTATATTTTCCCTAGAGGGATGCTAAATGGATGGGATGGGAAAGGCATGAAAGGCCAAGAAAAAGTTATTCTGGGTTGTTATGGTTGATACATTGTGTCAACTTGAGCAGTTCAGAAGTTTAACTTAGAGACTCAGCAGGGAGCCAGGGTTCTTACTTTGTAAATATCCTCATCCTGTACAAAGGAGGGCCGGGACATCTTGTGAGTGTTACACACACCCTGAAGGGGGGAGTGGGCTATGTACAATAGAAGGGAGGAAAAGAGGTTTGTTTCCCCCTTTTTGCTCTGGCTGCTGCCTTGAAGTGTTGCCCCAGTGCCACGCCATCCTGCCTTGGAGCCAGCTGATTATGGACTGAAATCTCCAGAAACTGTAAGCTAAATAAAACTTTCCTTGCTTCATTTTGGGGGTCAGGTGTTTTGTCCCAGCAATGAGAGAAAAGTAACCAAGACAGAATTTGGTACCAGGAGTAGGGTTGTTGCTGTGACTATATCTGACCATGTGGTTTGAGAGCCTTTGGGAATGGCTCGTGGGAAGAGTTTGGAAAGGTTCGGAAATGTCACCTGAAAGAGAAGCCTTGGAACAGCTTAGGCTGTTCTGCATGGGAGATTCTGGTCAGAGCTCAGGAGACCAGAAGGCTGATAGAAATCCTGCTAGTAGAGACCAGGCTTGGGAGATTTCTGCTGGAAAGAAGGACTGCATTGGTTGTTGGACTCCAGTTGATGTATGTCATGGCTTGGCAAAAGTTTGTCTGCATTTTGCTCATGTCCAGAGACTTTGCCTGAGACTAAGATTAAGGACAGCAGACTAATTAACCTGGCACAAGAAATTTCAAAGCAGCAAATGTTGAAGCAGTGGCCTGGCTATTGTTGGGGGCTTTTAGCCAGATTTATGTTGCAAATCACGAGCAAAGAACCCAGCATGGTGATTTAAAACATTGTGAGTTTGGCCAGAAAGGAAGCCCCTGTAAAGCTGTGGACTGTAAAGGTAGAGCTGAGACCTCGATTGCTGAGAAGGAACAGAGAAATAGAAAAGATGGCCTGGAGGCAGTGCAAAAAGCAGCAAGTCTTGAACCTTTACAGCTTCCAAACTGCAAAAGTGAAAGACTTTACTTGCAGGAGAAAGCCTCAGAACACCATGTTCCAGAATGGCAGAAGAGGCCCCAGGAGGTTCCAGAATGGTGGTGGCATAGAGAATCTGTTCTTCACAATCAGGTTTAGAGTGCCCAGAATTCCAGGCACTCCTTGACCCCTACAGCCAAGAGAGAGGAAAGTCTGGCTACTGCTCCAGCTGGCAGCAGACCTCGGCATCATCCACGTGGTGCTGGTTTTAGGTGGATGCTGAATGCACAAGCTCTGAGGTTAAGAATGCTTCCACCCCGATTTCAGAAGGCCTGGGAGGCCAGGCAGTTTTCCCCTGAGAGGGCAGTGTGTAAAGCTGTGAGTGTGAAGCCAAAGATTCAGGGGAGGCCCCAGAAGTTTGGCAAAGCCAGGAGCATGGATCATCTAAGGAAAGCTACAAAGATTGAGCAGAACAAGCCCAAGAGAGAAGCAGTGGGAGTTAAAACCACCAGAAGTACCATAGGGGTGGAACCACACAAGCCCTTTGGAGCTCGCAATTTGCCACAGATTGCCTCTAATGGTACACATGAAACTACAGGACTTAATGTTTGCCCTGCTGGGTTTTGGACTTGCTTTGGTACCAATGCTTTGTATTCCCCTGTTTGTAACTTTTGGAATGGTAATGTCTATCTGTGCCATTGCATGTTGGAAGTGTTGACTTTGTTTTCATTTGTACAGGGGTATGCAGCTAAGGGTTTGCCTTCCATCTTGCAGGACACTTCGGACTTGAACTTTTCAGCAATGCTGAAACAGGACTTCAGCAACAACTCTTGCAGATGGACTAAATGCCTTTTGCATAAAGGGATGTACATGAGTCTTTGGGGGACCAAAGACAGACTGTTATGTTTGTAATGTATAATGTTGATAGACTTAATGCTGCTTCTTAAGGATTGTTAAGCTGTGTTATAATGTTCAAGTTGCAAAATGGTAAGAGTTAACATGTTTTGGTATCTGGAGGCTGGTTTAAAGAAATATGTCTGGTTGTCAAGTTGACAAGGGGTGAATTGTTATGGTTGATACATTGTGTCAACTTGAGCAGTTTAGAAGTTTAACTAAGAGACTCAGCAGTGAGCCAGGGTTCTTACTTTGTAAATATCCTCATCCCGTGCAAAGGAAGACAAGGACATTTTGTGAGTGCTACACACACCTTGAAGGGGGTGGGGGTGAGCTGTGTACAATAGAAGGGAGGAGAAGAGGCTTGTTTTGCTCCCTTTTGCTCTGGCTGCTGCCTTGGAGTGTTGCCCCAGTGCCATGCCACCCTGCCTTGGAGCCAGCTGATTATAAATTTGAAATCTCCAGAAACTGCAAGCTAAATAAACCTTTCCTTGCTTCACTTTGGTATCAGGTGTTTTGTCCCAGCATTGAAAGAAAAGTAACCAAGACATGGGTGAACCTTTTTCCTGCCCATCCTGAGGAACTTCAGGAATTGTCACAACCTGAGTCAGTGAGCCAGCTCAGCAGGACTTCCATGTGAATGTCTTTGGCTGAAGCCACAGAATCTTGATTTTGTGCCCCAAAATCAA
>RJWT010013970.1:0-21394 GCA_004365215.1 Cuniculus paca
GAGAGGGAGACAGAACAAGGGAGAAGGACAGAAGTGAAGATAGAGAAGCAACATGCGAGGCTGGTGGGCTTTGGGTTGCAAGTTACCCTCCTTTAACAGGGGTAAGTGGATCTCTATGGACTGCCTCCTGTTACACTATATTTTCTCAGTGTTTTAAGGTCACTAAAAATATTCACAGTTGTCATTTCATTCTGCAACCTGAGGAGAGTGGTAGCTTACATTTACAGATAAAAAAACTGATTTTGGGGGCAGTTCTGTGGTTGAAGGAAGAGAATACTTAGAAAACCCCATGGCTGCCATCTTTGTTTATTTGCTAATGCTGTAAGAAAAAAAAAATACCAGAGGGAGGTACTTCATAAAGAAAAGAGGTTTATTGAACTCACTAGTTGGAGGCTGAAAGTCCAAGATCCTGCAGCCCCATCTGTCTGTCCTCTGGTGAGAGCTACTGGGAAGATGGCTCACAACAACTGGGACATGTGCAGAAGAGATTACTTGGTGAGACAAGAGGCCAGAGGGATTGAAGGGTCAGGCTTGCTCTTTTCTTACTCTTGCTCTTAATGACTTGCTCTCTTGAGAACTAACCAGGGTCCCAAGTCTACTGCATTAATTCCTTCTGAGAGTGGCACCTCCATGGGCCTCACCTCTTTTTTCTTTTTTTTTCAGGCCACACCTCTGAACCAGCAACCAACTGAGCAACACTGAGGACTAAGCTCCCGACACGAGCATTTGGTGGGGCCACACTCAAGCGATACCCAAACCATAGCACTGGCTCAGATGAGAAATGACTCAGGCCTAATGAAGCAGAGATTAGATGTGAGGCAAGCGTTATTCATAAGGGAGAGTTGCCAAGAAAGGGGAGAACTCTTAGCAAGCAAAGGAAAAGGAGGAGGCCTGCCCAGGTTTCAGAGGTGGTAGGGGTTTGATTCCTTTGGGCAGCCTTTTTTAAAAGGAACTCAGGCATTGCAGTTTGGGTTGAAGTGGGCCAAGAAAGAACTGGCTTCCCACAGCTGAAACTCAGGCTTTGTGGAAGCCACCCTGTTCATAATAATAACAATAACAGTAATTGTAGTAGCCCAGACAGTTCACAGCAACCTTTAGCGATAAAAATTATTATCTCCTTTTGCAGATGAGAAATTTGTGGTTGGAAAGATTAAGTAATTCATATGGAATGGGAATTTGAAGTGAAAGACATTTGTTTTGTTGTTGATTTTATCTAAGCCGCTCTTGAACTCCTGGATTCAGGCAATCTTTTCCCTTCAGTCTCCCATGGGCCGAGCCACCACACCCATTTGAAACTAAAGACCTTTCTAGGAACCAGCACCATGTGTGGGCAGCTGCCGGAGTTGGGGCAGCCAGACCCAAGCCTTTCCCTGTGAGTCAGCACCATTCACAGACTGTGGGGGGAGAGAACAAGGCCCCACCAGGAAGCAAGGTCCGCCTGTGGACCAGCACCATACACAGGCTGCCACTGGCAGGGGCACAGCCAGATCCCAGCCCCTTCCAGCTCGTGGGCTGGCAAAAAAGAAGTACCAATTTCCCTCCACTCTAAGTGACTGGCTGATCCTGAGAAACACAGGCTGTGATGATAGCTAGCAAGGTGAAATGCAATTGGATGCCTGTGGTGCTTTGGTGTTTCACTGACATTGCAGGTCTAGGACCAGTGGTCTGATCCTGTGTTCAGAAGATAGCTGTACAAAGTATGGCATCTAGAGGGAATCTCCTTCTGAGGGTGGTAGCCATTGTTGATTCCCTATAGTCTTATTTGAAGTCCTATATCATTTTCATTGTTATGTTGGGTTGGGTTTTATTCTCTTTTGTTTGATTATGTTATATCCGATGGCATGAGCAGCTATTTCAAAGATAGCAAGATATATATGGTAGCCATTTTGGATTTACTATTATCTTGTTTTGAAGTCCTTTATCGCATCCATTGTTTTGTTTTTATTGTCTCTATTCTATTCTATTGATTTTTACTATGTCCAAAGGTATCTGCAGCTATTTTGAAGACAACAAAAGGCATTATGGTAACCATTGTTGATTTTGTAATGTTTTGAAGTCCTGTATCACTTATATTGCTTTGTTTTGGTTTTATTCTATTTTATTTTCCTTGGTTTTACCCTTTTAAAATAAAATAAAATAAAAACCTTTCTATTTCAAATCTTGTGTTCTTTCTGTAGGACTACATCTGTTCTCTACTGTGTACTTGTCAGTTTCATAAGCTCACAAGTCTGCTTAATCCTGTTGCAGTCACTGAGGCAGCTACGAGTAAACCTTTTGTTTTCCCAGAAATGGGCAGAAATTGGTGTTCCCACTTTTAATAATGAACTCTCAGTGCATTCACTTTTCTATTGCAGCTGAAACAAATTACTGCAACTTTAACACTTTAAAACAGCACAAATCTATCACCTCCCAGTTTTTGTAGGTCAGAAGTATAATGGGCTCTGCAGGGTCCTTTGACTCACCTGCCACAGGGACCTAAGTGAGCAATACATGGGTGGCTGTGTACTGGAAACAATGTCTGCATTGTTCTCAACCACAGTGACCCTAGACAATAGTGAAGGAAATCTAGTCACCTCTTTGGGCTTTCAGAAGGTAGCATAGACAGGAAAAACAATTAGGCTGGCAGTCAGAAGATTCTGGCTTTAATTCTGCCTCTGCCATTAGTTAGCCACATAGCCTTCAACAAGAGAATTTCTCTCTGAGCCCCACTTTTCTGTTTCACTGGGGAAATAACAGTGTTGGAAAGGTGATCTATTAGGTCTGCATCTGAACCAGGCTAAAATACAAAGAGCCTGAGTTCTATGTATAATTGCTTCTCTTCTCTTAATGTGATACCTAACATTTACATGGTTTCTAGCTTTTAATGGTACTTTCATCTTATTCTCCTAAGCAACATTCCCAAAAAACTTGAGGATGGACAAGCTCATGTAACAGATGCTGAGATGGAGAGACTGAGTAAAGCTAACAAAGAACTTGGAAACTCCCACCAAAATGGCTAAATTTAAGGAACTGACAAATATGGACAAAGATATAGAGCACCTGGAACTCTCATTCATTGTCTCTGAGAATGTAAACTGGGTCAGTAACTTGAAAAAATACCGTTGTGCCTTATCCCTAAAGCTATGACTGAACAATATAATTTATTGCTTATTTATTCAACAGAAATGAGTGCTTATGTCCATAAAAAGACCTGTTACAAAAATAAATATAACAATTTTATTTATAAGTGCCCAAACTAGGAACAACCTCAATTGCTCAATAGAAATAAGGGTAAATAAATGTTAGTATATGTACTCAAAGAAATACTGCACAGTAATAATACTGAGTGAACTAGTGCTTCACATGATGCAGATAAATCTCATAAATCTAATACTAGACAAACATCACCAAACACTATAAACTACTGCTTCTGTTTTTTAGGGAACGTGGCAAGCCAATTTATGTTAATGTGGATCAGAATGGTAGTCACTTCACAAGGGTGAAGATTGATGAAAAATGGGTGGAAGGAAGTGTTCTGGACTACTGGAAATTTTTTGTGTCTTTATCTGAGTATTCAATTAAGTGGGTCAATATACATATATATTCATCAGGCAGTGCATTTAAGGGTTGTGCTCTATTATACTATAATTATACCTGTATTTAAAACAAAACAAAACCAAAAACAGAAATAAGAAATCCCCTTAAAAAATGAGAGAAAAAAGAAAAGGAAAATAAAGAGAAAAAGAGAAAAAGAAAAGAGCTGGACTAGAAAGTAGTTTTTTACCCCTATACCAAGCACTGACTGGGTGAGAACTTACCTTACTGGTGCTGACTTAATTTTCAAGTCTGAGTTAAAGTTTGAATTTTCCTTTCCTTCCTATACAGTTAGGGTTTAACATCAGTGAAGTAATAGGTTTATATAACAGAGAACTATTGTAAATTAAACCACATCAGAATTGCAACTCAGCCATGTTTTGAAAGAACCCAGTGATGGAATATTATGCAGAGAATAATCTTTCTTTTAATATAAAACAGCCCATAGCTTTCCTCTTTCTTTCATTTTTCATAACTATTGTCTTTAAAATAAATATCTGTTTGGCTTAAAATGAACGACACCCTTTATGTTGGAGAAAGGAGGTAGTATCATTGGAGACCGAAGGGCAAAGCGTATTGGGATCTGTGTGGGTTAAGTGAACATGGTCATCAGCACAGAAAGATGGTTGGAAGTGGCGCATCCTAAACACCAGGTAAGCTCTTTCTCAGAATTGCATGTAGGATCACAATGTCCTGTTTCATTTGGCTGACACTATTTCTTTTAAAAGACAGTTTCAAAGGAATTCTCTCATTGAGGCAGTTTTTATAACACTTGGATGGCTAAGACAGGTGTGGGGATTTAGCTTGACCTAATGCAGCCACTTTAAATCGTAATCACCATAATTGGCCCTGAGTAACCCTGGTCTGTTTTTCTCACATAGTTCCTCAGCATACTATAAATAGACAAAACCATTGAAGTGGTTTGTCAGATTTTATAACCAGACCCTGGCACCATTAGTGCCAAGAATGCGCCTGACATCATTGACATTAGCTTGAGATAAACCAGGTACATTTTGCCTTAGACGAAAGTTCATTTTGTCTTGGCCACTGTATAAGCCCCTCCCTCTAACTCACCTGTGTTACCACCAGCCAAGACACCCTTGTGTTTAGAAGTTCCCAGTAAATTGCACTTTGAGCAATTCTGGACAAGTCCCCCTCTTTCTTTGACTTCATACCAACCTGTGGTCTGTTCTCCTACACTGGGACTGGGTTTCACTGGCAGAAGGGACTAGAGCTATGCTCCTAGGCACTATGCAAGAAAATTAGTACTTGAAAGGAAAAAGGAAGAGTAAATAGATAGTTCCCTCCTTGTAGTTTAGAAAAGGGAAAGATTCTAGCAGGGTGAAGATGAAGTGATTAAGTCAAAGTTAATAGTTCTTCAGAAATGTGGGAGAGAACATAGAACTGGAAGTACAGAGGTACCCTTTTGTTTATACTCACAGGCACCTTCCCCTCGGGTAGCTCAGTAAAGTAGATGATGGGAAGAGGTAAGCAAGATAACACCGTGGTGAGTATAGCCTAAGGAGGACACCGGCTGCATAATGAATAAGCAGCATCTGTGGGTAAAGTTAGGGCTTGAATCAGTTGATGAAGGTTAAGTGTAAGACAACTGGGAAAAGTTCCAGTGTGTGCTGTAGGACTTAGCCACATGTCTAAGTTGTTATACACCAGTGATAACAAGCACCCATCTGCGAGCCATCTGCATGCAATCAAGAGGGGGCAGACTAGGATACTCAGGCCCCTATTATAAAGTTCTCATATAGAGCCCACCTTGTGAAACTGCTTCAAAGATTACCTCTTTATCTACAATATTACTGCTTTTATCATTGAAATAAATTTATATTCATACATGTTATTTTAAAAATAAAATACAGCTGGGCATGGGGGTGCATGCCTATAATCCCAGTCCTTGGGAGACCGAGGCAGGAGGATCACTGTAAGTTCAAGTCCAGCCTGGATTACATAGTGAGTTCAAGGCCATCCTGAACTACATAGTAATATCTCAACAAATCAAAATAATAATAATGATGATGATGATAATAATAATTAGAATACAAAGAAAAAACAAAGTCTTTTCCCTTTTTTTACACAGACATCAACATTATCATCAGTTTATTAACCTTCTCAAAATAGTGAATATACCTGTGTCCTCTTTTTTTGTTTAAAAGGAAGCAAATCTACTCGTTATAGTTTAGAAATCATTCTAAGCAGCACAGGTAGGTAGGCCTCATTCTATATCATAAAATGTTACATGAATATTCATAATTTATTGAGTTAGTGTCTTATTTGTCATTTCTAGTCATTTGCCATTTCATACAGTATTGTATGCCTAGCTATATTTACACAGTGCATTTTCATACTTATGTTATTTCTATAGACTACATTCTTAAAATTGAAATTTCTGGGTCATTGAGTTTGTTAAAATACAGAATGGTTTTAATTAAATTTTATTACTTTTTATATTTAAAGGATGAAAAGTTGTCTTCATCTTTATTTTATTCAGAATTCTTCCTGGGTGTCTTGGTTACTTTTTTCTCATTGCTGAAACAAAATGCCCGACCTCCAAAATTAGGGAAGAAAAGGTTTCTTTAGCTCACAGTTTGTGGAAGTTTCAGCCCATAATCTGTTGGCTCCAAGTCAGTGTGGTGTGGTTGAGGGGCAACATGGTGACTGTGGAAGATACCAGAAGCAACCAGAGCAAAAGGGCAACAGGGGAGGAGCACAGAGAGAAGACTCTTTCTGTCCCTTATACTGCATGTAGACCACACCCACTTGTATGTAGAACTCACACGCATAATCCCAGCATTGGACCATGAGTCATTCACAAACCCTAGAAACCCACCTCCCTGACTGCATGAGGCTTTGGGGGGTCATCCTGACTCAGTCCATAACACTGGGATTGCAGCTCAGTGGTGGAGCACCTACCTATCCAGTATATGTGAGGTCCTTGGTTCAAGTGCCAGTATTGCAAAAAAGAAAAGAAAAAAAAAAGGATCCTTTTATCTTTTTAGCATTCAGAAACAAGATTACAATTACAATAACATCAGCAATGGCAAACATCATTGGCCACAATCCTTCTGTATACACTGTGACTCAGTGGACCTTGCCCAGGAACAGAATCAGGCCTCTGGCTCAAATGTTGCTATTGTGTATGATTTGGATCAAGTCATTCTATGTTTAGGCCTCAATTCCTCCATAAATTGTGTAAATAACTAACCTCTTATAGTCCCTTGAAAATATATTAATATTTTAATATACTTTAAGAGATCAGTTCAGAATTCAGGCACTACAGTTTAAACAATAACCAGCAGACAAAGGCAAATGGTTGGACAGAGCACCTAGTCCTTCCGCTTTTGCCCTGGGCATTCCATGGCCTCCTCTCCATGCGACAGGGAGCGGAACACTGCTGCTGTTCATAGTTCAGTGTCCCACACCTCTCTCTCCACTCCCTGCTGCTCCCAGTGACCCCAGAACCCGTGCTCACAGTGTCTGAGCTTGACCTAGTGACACATAGGCGCTGTCCACCAGGTTCACCCTCTGGGGTGCAGCCCTAGATGGTGGGGGGGTGTCTCTTCGAAAGCACTAGAGACAGTGAAGGGATCTGTAAAAGCAACTTGTACTTCTGACCAAGGCAAAATGACACTTTTGACAAAATGAAAATTCTGACAAAATGAAAGTTATGCACACGTTCTTGCTAAGTTTGGGAGTAATTTTTGAAGTCAAAACAACCCCAATTCCAGCACTGCTTTTGTCAGGTTTTCTACGCTGACACAGAAACTGTCCGCACTGCTAGAAAACCTGCCCCAGGGTCTGAACCACAATGAGAACTTCACCTTGGATTCTTTGTTAAGAGGAGACCTAGAGGGACTCGGAGGAAATCTTGAGAAGCTGTTTGACAGAATCTGGAAAGATTATGAGGCAAAGTTTACAAAAATTGAGAAGGAGAAAAGAGAGCACACAAAACCTCATGGAATGATCCACACAGAGATAACCAGAGCCAAGATTGCAGAAGAAATCGAGAAGGAAAGGTACCTCTTTCAGCTCCAAATGTGTGAGCATCTCATTAAAGTTAATGAATGCAAAACCAAAAAGGGTGTGGATCTGCTTCAGAATATTTTTCTTTAAAATTTTTTATTAGTATATGTTTGCCATACGTAATGATCACATTCATTATAGGAAATTTGTACCTGTGCATACTATATATCAATTCTTTTTTTTTCTCATTCCCCTCACCTCCCTTCAACTCTCTGTCTCCTCACCATTTACTAAAGTTTTGTTTCCATTTTTCTCTTCCATTCTTTTTTTAAAATCCCTTCCCCCTTCCTTTACCACCTTGCCCCTCCCTTGTTTTCTTTCTTATTTGAACATGTTTTTCCCACTTCCCAACAGCTACACTTCATTTTTCTCCTTATTTACCTTTTAGGTTTCTCACACAGGAAAAACAATGTGGTATTTAAACTCATGTCATTGATTTATTTCACTTAAAAATAAGTGAAAGATGCATTCATTTACCTAAAAATGTCTCGAGTTTATCCTTCTTTGGGGCACAGTAGTACTCCATTGTATACAAATACAAAATCTCCTTTATCCATTTCTCCATCGATGGGCATATGTGCTGTTTCCAAGGTTTATGTGTTATAAACTGTGCTGCTATAAACATGGATGTGCACATATGATTGTGGTGTGATACTTTTAATTCTTTCAGAAAGATACCAAAAAGTGAAATAGCTGGATCAAATGGAAAGTCTAGTTTTAGTTTTTTGAGGAATCTCTGCACTGATTTCCATAGTGATTGTATCAGTCTTCACTACCACTAGCAATGGAGAAGGATTCCTTTTTCCCCACAACCACACCAGTATTTGTTATTGTTTGATTCTTGATGATAGTGATCTTTCTGGAGATAGAATCACACTCCTTTTTAAATTTGCATTTGAACAATGATGTTGAACATTTTTTCATGTATTTAGTTTGATTTTCCTAGTTTGAGAAGTGCCTATTCATTTCAGATGCCTATTCTTAGGTTGCATCTTTAAATTTGGAGGTTCTGATTTTTTAAAAGTTCTTTGTATATTGTAGATAAGGGGTAACTGGTAAAAACTCTTGCAATCTGTGAGTTGTCTCATCACTCTATTGGTGGTTTTTTTTTGCTGGATCAAAGTTATTGATCCCAGTTGTTTATTCTTTATAGTACTTCTTGTCCAATCAGATTTTTATTCATAAAATCTTTGCTATACCTATGTCTTCAAGAGTTTTACCTAGTCTATCTTCCATCAGATTAAATGTTTCTGTTTTTATTTTAGATCTTTGACCCATTTCAATTTCAGTTTAGTGCACAGTGAGAGATATGGGTCCAGGTTCAACATTTAGCACACAGAAAGCAGTTTTTTCAGCACCATTTATTAAAGAGGCTATCTTTCTTCCAGTGAAGGTGTTTGGCCCCTTTGTCAAAGATAAGGTAGCTAAGTGTGTTCCAGTGATCCATGGGTCTATTTCTTTGCCAGTACTATGCTGTTTTTATCACAGTAGCTTTGTCATATAACTTCAAATTGCATATTCTGATGTTCCCTGCCTTGCCCTTTGTTGCCCAGAATTGCTTTTGCTATTCTGGGTCTCTTCTGGTTCCATATGAATTTTAGGATTGTTTTCTCTAATTCTATGAGGTATTTAATTGGTATTTTGATTGGGATTGCATTAACTCTGCATAACAGTTCTGGAACTATGGCCATTTTCACTATATTGGTTCTGCCTATCCCAAAACAGGGTATATCTTTCCATTTTCTGATATCTTCAATCTCCTTTTCCAGAGTATTATGGTTTTCATTGTAAAGGTCTTCTGCTCCCTTTATTAGAGTGATTCCTAAGTGCCTAAGTACAGTGGTACCACAATTCATAAACTTAATTCATTTTATGATTTTGAGAAAGATGGCTGCATTCGTGTTTGTATGGGGAACACGACCATGGTTGTGTTTGTATTCCATTGTGAAGTTGGTGAACAGGATTAAAATTTTGTTGAATAATTTTGTTTGAGAACAAAATTGTTTGTGAACAGAAGCATTCATGAACTGAGGTATAACTATATTTCATTTTTCTTGATGCTATTGTAAAAGATGTTGTTTCCCTAATTTCCTTCTCAGTGAGTTTATTATTCATATACAGGAATGCTATTGATTTTTGAGTGTTGATTTTCTATCCTAAATATGCTGCCAAGTTTTGTTATCAATTCTAGGAACCTTTTGGTGGAAATTTTAGGGACTTCTATTTAGACTTCACGTCAACAGCAAATAATCACACTTTAACTTCTTTGTTTCCTATTCTCATCCTTTTCTTTCTCTTGTCTAATTTCTCTGGCTAATGTTTCCAGAACTATATGGAATAGAAGTGGTGATAGTGGGCATCCTTGTCTTATTCCTAATATTAGAATGAAAGATTTCAGTTTTTGATCATCTAGTATGAGGTTGGCTGTAGATTTGTCATAGATGGCTTTTGTCATATTGAAATATTTGCCTTTGATTCCAATTTTCTTTTTTTTTTGTCATGAATGAGTGTTGGACTTTGTCAAATGTTTTTTCTGTATCTATTGAGATGATCACATGTTTTTCCCTTGGTTCTGTTAATGTGGTGTATTACATTTATTGATTTTCATATGTTGAACCATCCCTGCATCCCTGGGATGAATCCTACCCGGTCATGGTGTATAATCTTCTTGACAGTTTGCTGCATTCTGTTTGCCAGTATCTTACTGAGGATATTCATTAAGGAGGTTGGCCCAGAGTCCATTAAGAAGATTTACCTATAGTTCTCTTGGAACTTTTTCTGGTTTTGATATCAGGGTAATGCTTGTTTCCAGGAATAACTTGGGGCAGTATTCTTTCCCTTACAATTTTGTTAAAGAGTTTGAAGAGAACTGGTATTAGATCTTCTCTAAATTTATCATAGAATTCAGCAATGAATCTGTCTGGACCTAGGCTTTTCTTTGTGGGTAGTTTTAAAATTGCTTCTTCAGTTGTATTGACTGATATCGGAATTTGTAGAATTTTTATATCTTCTTGATTCAGCTTTGCTAATTCATATGTATCTAAGGATCTATCCATTTCTTCTAAATTTGCCATCCCATGGAGTGAAGTTTCTCAAAGTAAGTACTGATGATCTTTTGGATTTCTGTAGGACTTGTGTAATTTCCCCCTTTCCATTCCTAGTTGCAAGGATTTGAGTATTTATTTTCTTTCTTTGTTTTGATAAGGTTGGCTAAGGGTTTGTCTATTTTATTTTGTCTTTCAAAGAACCAACTCTTCATTTCATTGATTCTTTATATTGTTTTCTTAATCTCAATTGCATTAATTTCTACTCTGATCTCTATAATTTCCTTCCTTGTATGAGCTTTGGGTTTAACTTGTGCTCCTTTTTTTAGAACTTGTGATTCAACATTAGGCTATTCAACATTAGGCTTAAGCCTGCTCTGTTTTTTGATGTGGGAATTCACAGCTATAAATTTCCTTGATAGGACTGCTTTCATTGTGTCCCATAAGTTCTAGTAGGTCATATCAGCACTATCATTTAATTACATAAATTGTTTAATTTCTTCTTTAATTTAATCTGTGACCCATTAGTTGTTCAGGAAGGTATTGTTTAATTTCCATGTGTTTATATAGGTTTCATTTTTTCTTTTGCCACTGATTTTTTATTTCATTCCACTATGATCTGATAATATGCATGGAATAATTTCAGTTCCTTTGCTTTTCCTTAAGCATGTTTTCTGAGCTAATATGTGGTCTATTTTGGATAAAGTCCCATGTGCTACTGAGAAGAATGTATATTTAGTTGTTGGGTGGAACACTCTGTGGATATTTACTAAGTTCATTTATTCAAAGGTTTGGTACAGCTCTGATATTTCTTTGTTGATTTTTTTTTGTCAAGTTGATCTTCCTATTTGTGACAGTGCAGAAGGAGATCCCCCATTACAGTTGCATTAGTGCTTATCTGATTTTTTATATTAGTGTTCATTTTATATAGTTGGGTGCACTGGTATTTGGTGCATATATATTTATGATTGTTATTTCTTCCTCTTGGACAGTTCCCTTAACAAGTATGTAGTAACCTTCTTTATCTCTTTTAAATCTTGGCTTGAATTCTACTTTGTCTGCAAATAAAATAGCTAACTCTGATTTTTTCTGGGTTCTTGTTACATAGAGTATTGTTTTCCATACTTTGATCTTCAGTCTATGAATTTCTTTTTGAACTAAATGTGTTTCTTTTATGCAGCAAATTGTTAGATCTTTTTTTTTTTTTTTTGGTACTGAGGATCAAACTCATGACCTTGCACTTGCCAGGCAGGTGCTTATGCCACTGAGCTAAATCCCTGGCCTAGATCTTATTTCTTGATCCATTGTGCCAATCTATTACTTTTGATTGGAGAACTAATATTCACATTGATGGTTATAACAGATAGATATTGACTTATCCTTGTCATATTATTTGCCTTTTGTTGGTTCTTTTTCTTTCCTTACTATTTAATTGCTTGCCTTGCCGGGTGGAGTCATTCTATTAGAATCCTTGGAATTGTTGTCATTGTTGTCTTTTTCTAGAATATCCTCTGGAAATTTTTGGAATGCTGGTTTGGTGGTCACAAATTTCTTCAGATATTCCTTATCATGGAAGCATATTATATCTCCATCAATTTTGAAAAATAGTTTTGTGGGGTACATCAATCTGGATCAGAGGTTGTTTTCCTCTAGGACTTGAAATAATTCACTCCAAGCTCTCCTTGACTAAAGGGTTTGTGTTGACAAATCTGCTGTGACTCTGATGAGTTTCCTTTGTAGGTGAATTGTTTCCTTTCTATAACAGCTTTTAATATTCTTTTCTTATGCTGAATTTCTGTAATCTTGACTATTATATGGCCTGGTGTAGTATTTTTTCTGATCATGACTATATGGAGTTCTATATGCCTCACTTAGCTGTATGTCAAACTCTTGTCCTGCTTGGAAAGTTTTCTGCTATTACTTCTATGAATAGATTTTTATGGCCTTCATGCTATCTTCTGATTTTCCAATTAATTAATTAATTGAGTCAATTAGTTGATTTCAATCTATCTTATATTAGTTTTCTTTGAATTGCCTAGCAGCCATTGTTTTGATTTTTCATGGTTCCTTGCTATTTTTAAGAAGTCTTTCATTTGATGATTGCTAACCACAACCCTGTCTTCTAGATCTGATATTCTATCACACTGGTTGACCCTGCTGTCTATAGTTTCAATAGAATTTTTTATCTCCTGGATCTCTATTTGAGTACGTTTTATGGAATCTATGTCTTTTCTATATTAAGTAGTCATGGGTCCCATATCTTTCCTAAGTTACTCTATTTTTTTAGTCTGTATGTACTCTAGATTCACTCACCATTTCCTTTGTTGTGGTCATTATCTGTAGTATCTTTTTATGACCCCCATACACTCTAGGTATTGGCATGCAAAGAAAATCAGTTGATCACAACTATGTTGCCATGGCTAAAGTAGTACAATCAGTCATAACAATAACATTACAGACTAAAAAATGACAAACTGTGTAAAGTAATAATTTGCCACCTCTAACCCTAATGCAAGATTTGTAAGTGTACAACAAAATCTAAGACAAATCAGAAAATTACATGCAGTAAATAAATATCGACTCAATAGGGCAATTTTAACCTAGAGGGAGAAAATTTAACGGGAGTAGAGGAAAAAAAAGAAATGAAGAAAGAAAAAGATTAGAAGCAAGGTTGAAGGATAAAAGAAGATTATCTAAGCTGCAGGAAACTGGTGAAGACAGGAGGGAAAGAAAGAAGGAAAAAACAAAAACAGTAACAATACAAAGCAAAAAAACTATAAACAATCTTCCTACACACACACACACACACACACACACACACACACACACCAAGCAAGAAAAAACCAACCAACCAACCAACAAACAAAAAAGCCAAAAGCAAAGAAAAAACAGAGAGAAATTTCTCTGTGATTTCAAACTTGAGGTTATCCTCTGGGGTCTACAGTTTTATGGCAGTATGACTCTGTGCCTGCTGGTAGATGGGGGTTGAGGGAGGGGTAGGGAACAGTCAGAGCCCAGATTCATGCTAGATAACCCCAGCAAGCTGGCAGTCAGATTAGGGCAGGGTGTTGGTTCTGGGGTTCTCAATCCACAGAAATTCAAGTTGGTTCTGGCCTCTGTTCATGAAGATGGAGCTTGAGTTGTTTAGTTTTTAACACTCTGGATGTCTCTTAACAGCCTGATCACAGCTCCCTGACCATGTGTGCTATGATTATATCTTACCCAGTCAGTCACTGTGGGATTTTAACACAAGAAGCTCTGAAATGAAGCCAACCCAGCTGCTCTGAGCCCAAGGTTCAGGTAACTTCTCCCTAGAACGACATCCAACCAAGCCCTTTCTCCAGAGAATGTGGCAGTCATTTGGACTGGAGTCACTCACCTACTGTTGTAGTGCACAGCATCTGCTGCTCTGTCCCATTGGTGGTTTTCTCCCTGAAGACTTCTGAAGCCACCAGATTTCACTGTCTCTGTAAACTTGGTCTTCCTTTCTCATGCCACAAGTCAGGAGCCAGAGAGAAAGTATACATTGTCTTCCTTTTTCTGCATAATGGCCTGTCTCTTTAATTTCTCTGTGGGGTCCAATTTTCCCTTCAGATCCTTCCTGGGTCCCATGGATCCACCTTGATCCTTCTGTTCTTCCTCAATTTGTTATTTTCCTATATCTGGATTCTGAAGGCTGAAGAAGCTGATTTGTTGCTGCTTACCACCCTGCCATCTTTCTGGAAGTCCTGCTGCAGAATTTTATAAAGTACTGTCACACGCAGTGCACTTTCTTTCAAGATGGTTTGAAAAGAGTTAATAACTTGAAACAATACATTGAAAACTGGCTGCTGACTTATATAACATAAAACAGACCCAGGATGAAAAGAATCAATAGCTAGCTACACTGTAAGACTCAGTAAAATCCTCTCTTCAACTTGATCAGAAAGAAAATTCCCAGAGCTGGCAAGGAAGTTACGGCATGCATCAGCTCCAGGGTGATAAGGAATACAGCAGTGAAAGGAAGGGACATGTACTTTAAAAAGTGATGAGCTCAAGGAATTGTGGTAGAGAAGGAAGTATGCCATTAATGATGGGGTTCTGACTATCTCACATGCAGCTTCTAACAGGCAGCCAGTCAAGTTGAACCTTCTTACTCGTCAGGTGAAAGCAAATGCTGAAGACAAGAAGTCCTTTGAGCTGACATCACATAGCAAGATGATTCAATTTCAGGCAGAAGATGAGCAGGATTATGTAGCATGAACATCAGCATTGATAAATAGCAAAGAGACCCTAACCATGGCCAGTTGAGGTAATCAGAGCTCACTATGGACATTGTGAACCAAGCTGAAGAAACTGCCTTGGACATGTCAGAGACTCAAAGCTATCAGGTATGAAGATCTACTTTCTCAGACTAAATCTGGTAAATTCAACCCTCCCATCCACATTGAATGAGTAGAACTTTTGACAGGAGGAGATGGATGAAAGTGGTAATGATCTAGATGACCAACCAAGCCTAGTCAAGAAAGAGCGCTCACCCAGACCTCAGAGCTAGTGACATTCCTCCAATGTATCCCCCAGGACAAACTGGTGCTGCCAGGATTCAGCACTCCATGGGACAAGCAACAGCTCTCCTACAGAGCCTTCACCAACCAGATGTCTGTCTCCATGAGCAAGGCTCACCCATGTCACCAACCTCAGAGGCTCCCTCCTGCCTCCTGAGAACACCAGGAAATATCCAAGTGGGCTAATTTCACCACTCCCTCTAAGCACCCAGACCTCTGGTGGCAACTCCACCCTATCCAAAGAGAGGCCTCCTCCCCCACCACCCAGACACAAGAGAACCTTATCCAACCCATTCAGTCCACTATCTCACGGTGTCCAAACAAAGGCATAGTTACTTGGAGTAATGATGTGGGTCCATCATCCTCAAGACAAACCTCTGACAAGTTTGAGCAGCTGTTGCAACAATCAAGTACTAGTTCTTCAAAGACTGCCCTTGACCCAAGAGTTCTTCCTAAACTTCCTTATGAAGTAGCATTAAGGGAAACAGAAACAAGTTGCCCTCTCTCCCCTCTCTCTAGACAAAGCCAAAAACCTACCCAAGATTTTTCAGAAATCACAACTGGCAGGGTTACCATGAAACAACCACCTGGAGACTTACTCCCAAAACCCACAGAACTGGCCCGCAAGCCCCAAATTGGAGATTTGCCACCTAAACCTGGAGAACTTCCCCCACAAAGACACCGGCACCCATGCAGGGTAATCCATCACCCCATCCTTCAGACTTCGGACTTATCTCACAAATGAAGAACCCCCAAACCACAGCTGAGAGACCTGCTGGCAAAATCCCCGGCTAGTGATGTCTTGCCCAAGTCTTATCTAAGAGCATCCCATGATTGTCTTCAGCAGCCTTTAACAAAAGTTTTATAATTTTCCACATAGAATTTGTACCTTTGCACCAGGCATGCTGGCACATGCCTGTAATCCCAGCACTCTGGAGGCTGAGGCAGGAGTATTGCTGTGAGTTCAAGGTCATCCAGGGCTACATGATGAGTTCAAGGGCAGCCTGAACTATGTAGCGAGACCCTGTCTCAAAAAGGTCAAAAAAGAATTTGTACCTTTTCTACAAAATACTTATTGCTAAATCCTTCACATTTTTGGCTGTTTTAAATTACATCTTTTTAAAATAAAATTTGAGAAATATTTAAAAAAACAGAGTTGTGAGATTTGCATTATACCAAGGATAGGTTCCTTTAAGGACAGTGAGGAAAATATGCCACCATAGTTTCTAATAGCAGTATATATAGAAATGAGCATACTCCTCTATCCAGCAATTCTATTTCTAGAATTCACCCGCAGGAGAAATTCACTGTGTGAGTGTACAAGAATACTTTCACGATAATATTTGTTTTAGCACTGTATAGAATATAAAAGGGAGGAAACAAGGGAGAAAAGAGTAAGGAGGGAGATAAGAAAAGAAGCAGCAGTAAGCTGGGAGATGTCCAACAATAGGGGACTATCACATATACTAACACACACACACACACACACACACACACACACACACTATGCAGCTATGAAAAATTAGTTAAATCTTGCATTAGTTACTTTCCTGACTCTGGGACAAAATACCCAACACTTACAATCTAAAAGAGGAAAAGTTTCTTTTGGTTCAGAGGCTTCAGTCCCTGCATGGCTGGCTAGCTCCAAGGCAGAAAGAGCAGGATGGAAGGGTATTACTGAGGAAAGTTACTCAACCATGGCAGCCAAAAAGCAGAGGAAGAAGGGAGGGACTAGGGGCAAGAGAACCTATCCCTTCAAGGTCAAGCCCTGGTGACCCACCTCCAACCAGGACCCACTTTCTAACAGAACATTCAGCTACAAACTCACTGATGAATGAATCCACTGATGAGTATAGCACCTTCATAATCCAGTCACAGTCTGGAGTAAGTCTCAAGATTAATTCATACGCAAGAACAGATTAATAAGATCCAGAAACAAACCAGAGAAAAGAGATTGGACATCCACTAGAAATGAGAAAATGGGAGAAAACGAGGAAGCTGAGAAGCTGACATATATTATTTTGTTGTGCCAAAGACAAGAATGGCTGAGGCCATGATAAAATCCATTTTGCCACTTGAGAAGTCTGAGTCCATGATACAAATCCAGGAATAACAAGGCCTATGCAGACCCTGAATCTAACATCATCTTCATTAATTGTGTCTTTGAAATAAATGACAACCAAGGACAGAAGGAAAACCCAGGATTTCTCCCATTAATTCTGGGTGTTTCTATATCTCTGGGCTAAAGAAGTCACTTTTTCAAATATCGTACCACTCTGTGACAATACAGTATATTAGGATATACAATAAAACATGAGCCAAGAGATTGAATGACAAAAGCACTATGATTCCAACCAAACTCAGGGATCTCACTATAATACCTGATTACTTTAAAATTACATCGTGGTTCCTAATAAAAATCTGAATTATAATCATTTTGATTGCTGATGAATAATTTTGCCTGTCTCAGTGGTCCTGGATTTTCAGGGGTCAGAGCTGCTTTCTTCTCCTGGTGGTTTCTGAGTGTGGCGATTGCTCATACAAAGTTGTGGAACACTCAGTCCCAGCTTTGTCCCAGAAAACCGATTGCTTACAGCACCCAAGCTATGAGTTCTGACAGGTGGAACTGGCACAGGATGGAGGGGAGGTTGGAATCTGCTCTTCAAGTTCTCCTGTTACACGACTTTGAAAAGAAGCAACAAGAGTTGAAACTGTCAGAAGGGCTGTTTGTTGAGTGCTGGGAAGTAATATGGTAGAAAGGGAGTCAGAGGAAGGAAGCCAAGGACGCTGTGCACTCAAGAACCAACATGACTGGAAATGAGTGCAAGCTCTTGCAGCCAGTGCACAAGTGCAGGGGCCGGGCAGAGCCAGCGCAGCGAGAAGCAGCCTGCTCCACCCTTCAGGTACCAGTCCGGGCTCTGGGTCTGTCCTGCCATCTTCACAGTGACCCTTCGACTGACAGAACCGACTCCTAGCCTTGCACAGCGGTTCAAAAACAGATGAGACCAGATCATCTGTTGCAGCCCAGCCAGCAGTCCCCTTTGCCCTTTGGTGGTTTTGTCAGAGGCTGTCTCCCTGGGCAGTGTGGGAGTCCTCAGGAGCATTCCCAGGCCGAAGGTGGGGAGCACGTCAGAGCCCTGGCAGCTGCTGTTCTCTGAACCAGAACACACCTGCCATACTCTGTTGGCTAAGGAAATGACCTGGGGCACTCAGGGACACTGCACTTTCTGCTCTGCTGCTTTTTTAGGGGAAGACTGTGATTTCGCTTACAGAGTTAACTGAAAAAATATAAAATGCCAGGTAACCTGAATAGCTCTTTCATGGTGTTAGCTTTGTGTTTTTGTCATATGAGAGTATTGAATAAGTCTATGTTCACTGTTACCCTGCTCATGAAGGCATTTGACTAAAGTCTTTGCTATAGGAGAAGCACATCGCAGACTAAAACCCATCTGGGGACACAAGTATCTGCCCCAGAGTAAACACTTAGCACCTGTTGGGTTGAATGAACAAATGTTTCATTTCAATTGAGGGCAAGAATTTGCCCTTCCTCTTAATGTGGCCAGGCAGATTACATATCTTCACGCTGCCCCTCTTCAGTAAGGGAGGACACCTGCCTAATTAACTGCCCTTGACTACAAGCTAGAATTTGATCTCATGAGAAAGAGAAGGACTGATTACCAATCCTTTTCTGTGTTTTAGGTAACTAATGGCATCCGACAAATGGTTCTGTCTGGCAGGGCAATGAAGTGCCTTGTTTCTTAGACCCCACTGTACCTGTGCACCTTGTCTGCAGCAGGAAAGAAAACAGTGAAACTACTCTGAAAAGTAACAGCAGGGCATTGGAGGAAGGTGGAACGAGGACAGATTGTACTATGTTCAAAAAACACTGAGTTTCTCATTCTTAAGATCAATTAATACTACATGCAGTATGTGATTGTTACTGTTTGCTCACTAGAAAAGAAAGAAAAATTTTCTTATTCCATTGAAATGTTTTCTATGTCTTGCATTTTATTTAACTTCTCACATATTTATGTTTTGTCTCTCCAACTTGATTGTAGGAATCCTGGAGAGCAAGATTAGAGTCAAACTCTTGCACTTCTGTTTCAGCAAGTGGAGAGAAACAAGTAACACATGGCAAGCTAAAGTTAACTTGCCAAATACGATCTTTTTTGTCTGCTTTGCTCTGATTAGGGCAATAGCTAGATTTACTGGAGTACAAGCTGCCCTGCAAGGAAAGATGGACTTAGACCTGGATGGTGTAGACTCTTCCTGTAGAACACGGATATACTACCGTTCTATGGACTGTGAAGTTGAAGGAAGAGTTGTCCTCAGCCCAGGTGAAAGTGTCACATTTGATACTGGGAAATCTAAATTATAGCCCAAGAAGTCAACTCATGATTCTAAAGAACTCTGAATGTGGAGTCCTAGACCAGCAGTTGGCAAACTATAACCCACAGGCCAAATCTACCCCCATCATCTGTTTCTGCCAATAAAGTTTCATTGGCACACAGCCACGCCTCTCCTATGAGGTTAGATACGATTTCACGCTAAAATGGCAGAGTTGAGTAGTTGCTGCAGGGACCATGTGGTACACAAAGTGAAAGATACTTATTAACTTACCCTTTTGTCTAGAAAGAAGTTGGCACACCCTCATTCAGGCTGACTCCTTGTCCCCACATACAGCTTTCTTGTATAAAGCCTGGGATGCAAGACTAAATAAGGAATCATCAAATGTTTTCATAGTGGGATGCCATGTCATGAGAGCACCATCTCTCAGTAGGAAGCCAAGGAGCTTCATTCTTCAGAAACCTGCCTTCTCTCAGCCCCACAAGGGCAGAGTGGGTACCTGCCTGCAATGCTGAGTAGTCCTCATTTATTATTGATGCTACTGCAAAGCGTAGGTGGAGTAGAGATGGGAGTAGCTTGGGCAGCTCCAGCCAGTGCTGTAGTAGCTTCCTCTGCTTCTCTGAATTCCTCCCTGACTGATTTAACTGGATTTGAAGAAATCCACTAATGTAATGATGTGACTGAAGGGCAGTAACTGTGCAAATCCTCTTGCATCTCTGGAAATAAGACACTTTCCCAAGAATGGAAAACAACAGGAAAAGATTTCTTCACTTAGTGCTAGCATGTTAGAGCTGCAAAATCCTCTGGAACATACCCTGGTGCAATCTTCTCACTAAATAGAGAAGGAACCATAGTAATTGGCTCAGGGTAATCCACCCGGTTAAACACAGAGCCTTCCTTCTTCTTCTTTTTTTTTCTTTCTTTTCTTTTTTGGTCTGAGACAGGGTTTCACTATGTAATCCAGGTTGGCCTCAAACTCCCAGCAATCCTTTTGCCACAGCCTCCTGAGTGCAGGGATTACAGGCATACATCATGCCCAGCTGTGGCAGAGCCATTCTTGAGTCCAAATCTCTCACTTTCCAGGCCACTGTTTCCTCCACTCATCATTCTAATCACCAGTCATTCATGAGGCATTTACCAAGGACCAGGAATTGCATTGGCTGCTGGTTGGTTATAGAGTCATGAACAATACATACTACTGATATCCTGGGCCTTTCAGTTAATGGCCAGGTCAAGATGGATAGTATATATTTAACAACCGTGATAAGTTCTTTGCTAGGTACAATAATAGAAAAATCCCACTTTCCGTATTTCATATTTCATTATATTATTAACAACTGTGATAAGTGCTTTGATTGAAGTGAACAAAGTACAAGGATAGGAAAAATCCTATTTGCCATATTACATTGATTCTGGGCATGCAATTTTTTTTGGTACATTTAAAAAATTTATTTATTTATTTAAAGAGGAAAAAACAATAAAAACAGAATTTCACAACAAGATAATACAAAATTAACAATGGTTAATATATTGTATATTGTCATCTTCAAAGTAGTTGCTCAGATTACACGATATAGGCAAGCATAACAGATCAAACAATAATAAGCACAAACCATTTTTTTCATGAATTAAAAGAAATCAGTAGTATAACTATATATATATATGTTCTTTCCTTTTGAACCGTTTCTTTCCCTTTCAGAATATCTATTGCACATTCTGGATCCTATTTACTTTTTCAGTTTCTTACTCTAAGGAGACAATATGATGTTAACACATGTGAGTTTGATTGATTTCGCTTATGAGTATATTTTAGTAAACAAAACTTTGGAATATAAAATCAACAACATTGAT
>RJWT010013971.1:0-21405 GCA_004365215.1 Cuniculus paca
TTTATCATAGTGGGTGCTGTGTGTATTGGTCCTAAACTATTGATAGGCAAGGGGGAATTGGGATACTGCTTCTGCATGGTCATCCTTCCATTTCTCTGTTATTCAGCATTTTCAGTACCCCATCATCCATTTATTCATTTGGTCACCCTGCCACTGATCAGTCCATCTGCCATTCACCCACCCCCCTCCCACCCTTCACCATCCATCCACTTTGCAAATAATTGAACTCGAAAACCAAAGAAAAGTTCTGTTTTTACTATAATCCCAAGATTTAACCTGATACAAGCAATGAAATAAGTGCTCTGGGTCTCCTAAGCAGCAGAGTGTAGAGGACCCCAAATCTGCAAGGGCCTTGAAAAATGGTCACACACATAGTTCCTGCAAGGTACAATGTGGAGACAGTGGCTCAAGGGAAGTGGCTTGCTCAGTTACTTGTCATTAGAGGGAGATCCAGGACTGAATTAAAGGAACTTCAGAGATGAAAAATGTTTCTTAGTTTAACTTCCTTTCCATCTTCACAGATGGGAGAGCAAGGCTGTGAGGTGGGAAGAGACCAGTATTACATGCCATTTATCTGGCAACAAAACTGACATTTGAACTGAAGTCTCCAGATTTGGTTAGGCTCAGATGTGTAGTGCTGTAGAAGAACCAGGGATTCACTAGGGCAAAGGAGGTCTTGGGGTTTGCCTTTATCTTTGAATTATCAGCCCATCCTACACTTGCTTTACTCTCCTACTGCCCTAACCTATCCTCATACTTCCCAAAGTACCTGATACTCCGTGAAAACCTGGCAGTATATCCACCCATTTCTCTTCCCACCTAGAGTAATCCTCTGCAGCCCCGCAGTCTGCTCACCTTCTCAGGACCACCATTTTCCCCACACCAGCCCTTCCCCAGATCTCGGTTCCATTGCTCCATGGATATTCCCAGGCAGCTCTGAAACTGGCTGCTGAGGCCAGATCCCAGGCGCCGAGGAGACGAGTTCTTGGCCGCTGCTGAGAGATAAGTGGAGACATAAACAGTGATTTTCTGGCCTGTGAGCCCCTGTTCGTGGATTCCATCTTTTAATGGAAGTGCAGTAAATAAAAGCTGTTTTTACAATATGCCAGGCAACAGGTCAGGAACATCTGAGCCTCTGGAATTGATAGAAGAGAGCTGAGCGTAACAAATCTCCCCAAATTGCACCAGGCTCTACTTGTACTGGCTTCTGGACTGCATCTCCCAATTATTGTGCAAGGCAATTATTTCTGAGCTGGAGCTCTTGGAGAGTAAGGCATGTGGAGAGGGTATACCTCCACTGCTTCTTGAAAATAGAATTTTCTTCCCATTTTTTGTTTGTGTTTGAGCTGTGATTGAATTTTACCCATCTCCTCCTCAACATTTCCTTCTCTACCTTGGAGGCTGAAAATAATTCTTCAAGGCTTTTTCAAGAGACACCTCCTCCAGGCAGTCATATCCCTAACCCCAGCGTGGTGTCAGTTCAAAAAATCACACTTTTAAACCGAAGGTGAACTTACACATAGTGAAATGCATGACCATTAAGAGCACATTTCAATGAATTTTGACAAATGGATATATTTATATAACAGAACATTTCCATTACCTCACAAAGTTCCTTGGTACCCTCTCCCAAGCAGTCTTCATCCACCCATAAATGTTCACTGCTTTGATATCTATAATTTTTAATTAATTTGTCTATTCTTTCTCTCTCCTCCCACTATATATACTATACTATATATGTAATTAATTATAGCAACTCTGGCCTGCTGTGTAAATAGAGCCCAAATGTAGGATTTAATTTTTATGACCTATAGGTAAAGAATGGGTTCTATGTTTTTTTAATGATTGCAAAGATCAAAACAAGGGAGATACTTCATGGCACCTAAAAGTTATGTGAAATTCCAATTTCTGAGTTTATAAATAGATTTCTTGGAACGTAGCTGTGTTCATTTGTTTACATAGTCTGTGGCTGCTTTCCCACCATACTGGCAGATTTGAGTAGTTGTGACAGCTTTTGTCTGGCCCCCAAAGCCTACCATATTCACTCTATGGCCCTTCCCAGAAGCAGACACTCTTTTGTTCCTGACAGCTTTGCTCAGCATAATGTTGAGATTCATCTCTGTTGTGTGTGTTGATGGTATACAGGTGGTCATGCACGGTACCTTCAGCCAGATGTTGTAGCGTCCTCCTTGGAGCATCCAGGCAGGAATGGCAGACATGGTGCACTTCTCCCACTGGTGCCTCCTTCTGTGCCCATGGCATGCATTCCTGATCAATCATGGTCTGTTTTCCTGCTGGGCCTGGGCTCAGTGTTTATCTTAACTTGGTTCTCTAGGCAGTAACTACTAGGAGATTGAAGTCAGTGTATGTTCAAAGTCATTTGCTATCCCTAGCTCAGAATGATAGTGTACAGCAAAGAGGCAGAGAATATCGACACTGAACAAACCTGGTTTTATTTTCTTCTGACTCCGTTGATTACCTGTATGTATGGAGCAGGTTACTAGCCTGTTTGAGCCTCAGTTTCTTTCTCTACATAGTGGTGATAATGAAAATGCTCTCATTATTTTTGTATGAGCATTATATGGGTATAAAATGCCTTGTTCAGTCACTGGCACATACTAGATACTAAACAAATGTCTCTTCAACTCAGAGTGGATTGATTTCCTCAAACTCACTATTCCTCCTGGTTAGTGAACTCACTCCCCAAACCTCAGTTGTGATGTATTCTCTTGATGCACTCACACTGCACCTCAATACCCTTACAGCATCTTGATTTGTCCTCTTCTTTTGCTTGGATCCACGTTAGCTGGGCAACCCTGTGTCTTCCCTAGACCCCTCCATTTCATGCTGCCCAGCACAGGCAAGGAATATAATTATTCCTATGCATAAATCTCCCCATCATCATCCCATTATCTGGGAGACAGAGACCAAGTCTAAAATTTGCACATGATGTGTCTATATTTTCTGGCCTTATATGCTGTTACTCTCCGTTCTTTCCAGGACACCAACCACACTGACCCTGACTTCCATTCTCACTCTGAACCACATCTCTCTTTCTCTAATCACTTCCACATTTCCTTCCCTCTGGTCAGAACACTACTTTTATTTTTACCCTCTTCACCTAGTTCATTACTTTTAAAAAATATTTTATTGGTATATATTTTACATACCATAAAACTCACTCTTTTAAAGAAAGTATACAATTCAGTGGGTTTTAGTATAATCATAAACTTGTGCAGCTATCACTAGTAATTGCAGAACATTTCATCACCTCAAAAGAAATCTCTTAACAGTTAGCTGTTACTCTCTTTTCTCCCCTACTGCAGCCACTAATCTTTCTGTCTCCATGGATGTGCCTATTCTTGAAATTTCAACTGAATTTCATCACATAATATATGGTCTTCTGTGATCTGCTTTTTTCATCTAGAAATATTTTCAGAAATCATCCTTGCTGTAACATGTTTTGGCACTTTGTTCCTTTTTAATCACTGAATAATCTTCCCTCTTTTTTTTTTTTTTTGCGGCACCAGGGATTAAACTCATGACCTTGCGCTTGCCAGGCAGGTGCTTAGGCCGCTGAGCTAGACAGGGTCTCACTATGCCATTCAGGCTGGCCTTGAGCTCACTTTGTAGCCCAGGCTGGTCTTGAACTCACAACAATCTGCCTGTCTCAGCCTCCTGAGTGCTGGGATTACAGGTATGAGCCACCATGCCCAGCTCTTCCCTCATATTGATGTACCACATTTTAATTATCCAAGCATCTATTGATGGACAGTAAATTGTGTCCATCTATTTTTGGCTGTTATAATAATGTTCATATGAATATGTCTGTACAGGTTTTATATGGACATACAGTAGTACTTTTGTTCACTAACTCAATTCTCTCCATGATTCTGGTTGTAAACAAACTGGATAAGAACCAAATCAAATTTCTTCAAAGGTCAACACTGAACCTAAACATTAAATTTGATCTGATTCTCATCCAATTCTGTTTGTGACCAGAAACATGGAAGGAATTAAGTTCATGCACTGAGGTACCACTGTGTTATGGTTTGTATCTGGATATCCCCCCAAAGCCTCATGCAGTCATTGGTAGGGGAAGCTTTTCAGAGGCTGCTAACTTACAGCGTGTGATTGATTCATAGTGCAACGCTGCAATTAATAGTGCTGGGATTAAGGGTGAGTGATTGGTGGATCAGTCCACTGATTGAATTGGCACCACCCTAAGCCAGGTAGATGGGATACAATGTAAGGGACAGAAAGAGGCTTTCTCCCCCTCTCTTGCTAGCTTGTTGCTTTTGCTGTCTTCCATGGCCATAAACTGTTGCCCCTCTGCCATGCCACTCTACCTTGGAACCAGCTGATTATGGACTAAAACCTCTACAAACTGTGAGCTGAATACACTCTTCCTCCTTTAACCTTGGGTGTCTGATTTTTTGTCTCAGCAATGAGAAGAGTAAGACACACTGTATGTTTTGATTTTCTTTGCATATACAGTACACCTAAATGTGGAATTCTTGGTACTGTGGTATTTCTATACTTAACATTTTGAGGACTTGCTAGATAGTTTTCAAAGTGACTGCACTATTTCGACATTCTACTAGCAGAGCATCTGAGTTCTATCTCTCCATATTATCACCAACACTGGTTGCTGTTTTTTTTTTCATATTTTTTTTAAAGAAAATAGGACAAAACAACACAAAACAGAATGAAAAAAGCGAAAGAAAACAGAATAGAGTCAAACATAATGTAGCATTTCAAAACAGAACACTGCAAGCTATACAGGTTTTCAAAACATAACAACAGGAGATTAACAATGGTTACCCTAGTGTCTCTTGCTTTCTTCAAAATGGTTGTTCTTACATTTACAGACAATAAACTCAAACAGAACAAAGTAGTATAAAACCAGATAAAAGAGAATAGCATTTTTTTTTATTGTAACCATTCTAGCAGCATGACATGGTATCTTTCTTGCTGAACATTTTGCTTTGTTTTGTTTTGTTTTATTTGGTGCAGAGTATGGAATCCAGGCCCACACACATGCTAGGTGTATGCTGTACCACCAAACAGCCCAGCTCTGTCTGTTCTATTCTTCCTTGCCTTTTAGGTTCAGGTTAGACATTGCTCCCTCCAAGAAAACATTTTAATAGCCCCTCCCTCTGCTACAGCAGATCTCACTTTTTGTATAACATCTTTTTCTCCAGTATACTTGTTCTTTTTGAGGAATACATTTTTTTTATGTTAGATTAACAGTAACCCCCACCCTCAACTGTGGACACTGGGGGAGAAAATAACCCTGCTATTGTATTTAGAGGCTGTAGCATCATAAGTACTACTGAATGAAGACATGACTGGAGCCCTGTGTCTTTTCTAGAGCCTGCCTTTTTGTACCATATACTCTCATATTCTGCAGTTTCTTGCTCTCCAAAACCTTTCACATTAGTATCACATGTTTCTTCCTGACCTTGCCTCTTCTTATCCATCTTCCACAGAACTGTCACACTGATGTTTGTAAAACACTTTGCTAAAAACATCAAACCATTCCTCATTCATTCAGGAAGCATCACGGTTACCTATTTATATCACACCTAAGGTACACAAATTTCATTCATTTCAGTGGAAACCCCCAAGATGATAGTACTATAATCCTGCTCTTGATAAAATATTCAGAGGAGAGAACAATTAAGGAGCCGTCTTTCCATGTTATCTCATTGTTGAATTTCCTCACTAGGTTGTTTGGCACACATCTTACTGCTTCTAATGAGCTATAAGCTCCTGGATGGCAGGGATAGGTCTTATCCATCTTTAGATACCCTACCAAGCCTCACATGTGCCTGATTTGAAGCTACTGTCAGTAAATGTTTGTTCACTGGAATTAAATTTTATTATTCCTCCCTAGAGAAACATTTACATGCTAACAGAGGCCTTCAGGAGCTTAACTGGAAGGATTAATGGTAGAATTCCAGGCATTTAAGGCAAGTTGGTGGAGGAGATATTTTTGGATCCAGTCAATTACTGTCACCTCACCCTTCTGTACACAAACTTGAGGCTAGTTCTGCCATGTCAGTAGGAGGCACTTTAGTAGACATCCTTGCCCACTGCAGATGGCCAAGCCCCTTTTTTCCCTCTCATATTTTGCCTCATTTCTCGTACTTTGCCGATCCCTTTACTGTCACTCGAACCCCGGTCATGAGGATACATGTTGGACTACTTGGCCCTGATGGCAGTGTTTTGACTTAAGATATATTTATGTTTCTTCCTTCATATGCAGGAAGAGCATAAAGGCATTTAGAGAATTCAGTGAGACTAAAACCTGTGAGAATGTTTTCAGCTTCTCAAATGCTGCTGGGCAAGTGAGGGACCGAACAGAAACTAGAATCTTTAATGTTGAGGTTCAAACAATCTAGTTGTCTCAATTTTTCTCAAGACTGTCATCTTTTTTCAGAAAAGGGTGAATATGATGAGTATTGTTTAGGAGTAGAGGGAATTAATGTTTGATGCTTATATCTCCATGAAAAAGTTGGGTGTTTTTCTTCAACCTTTTGAAAACAAATCAGAGACTCAAGGAGGCCCAGACCAACTAGTGGCAAAGGTAACATCCTGGCCCTCAGTACTGTAGCACACTACACACAGGAAGTGTCCAATATATCCAGTACAAATTTGCCTTCATAGCACAGATACCCAAAGATCTAGACCTTGAAGTTGGTAGGAGTAGCCCTGGATGAGAAAGCAAGTTCACATTTATTTTCTGAACCTGCTATATGAACATGGACAGTTCCCCCCTGTCTTTCCATAATCCTTGTCTGAAAAATAAAGCACTTGTGTCTACCTGCCAATCCTCTTCTTGCTTTCACAGTTGGAAATGCATCTTACTGTTTAATTTATACTTTCCTAAATTACATAAATATTCTGTAAAGCCATTCTTTACATAAAAATATAAGCAATAAAATCACATGAAATAGAAGGTGGTAGCCTTTGAGCATTTTCCACCTCGCTTCCCTACTCAGAGGTTATTTGCTGTGTGCCTTTTGTAGTTTCTATCCATATGCATGTATGAACCCAAATATGAATCTATCCCCCGCCACGGAATCGTTGCTGTATTTTTCTGAAACTTGTATGTGTATGTTTTTTTCATTTAAAAATGATTGGAATCTTTAATATTAGAACACTTGCATCTACCTCATTATTTTTAATGACCTTATTCTGTTGTATTGATGACTGCAATTTGTTTCCTATTGATACATTCTTATGGATGGACATTTATGTTGTTTCTAATCTTTCACTACTAAAAGCATGCTACAGTGAACTTTTTTGTATGGGCGTAGCTTTCTTTCATGTATATTTCTGTGGGTTAGATTACCCAGAGGCAGTATTAACAGGTCAAAGAACATGGGCACTTCCAATTTGCATAGATATTGCTGAATTGTGCTCCAAAAATGCTGTACCTGTTTACACTCAGAGAGAGAGTCGGTGTGGAATTTTATATCTGGTGACAAATGGAGAGGGATTTCTGTGGGTCTAGGACACTGTCCATCACCCTTCAAACCATACTCTGCAAATCATTAACGATTCTGTTTACAGGTGAGGCAGGTCCTGCCCCAAGTGCTTTCAGTGCATGGTTTCCTGCAGTTGAGTGCCTGCATGGTTTCCAAAACAGGACTTTAGAAAAGGCTTTCCCAGAATGGGGAGGTGGCTTGATTAACCTCCTGCTCTGTTCAGGGCCCTGGGTTTCCTGCAAAGTTCCCAGTGGATCATCAAGGGCTGGCAAACAGCTGACTAATAGGGGCTGTGGCATCTGGCCTTGCTCGGATATCAGCCAAGTCCTAAGGAGTTCAAAAGACCTCCCAGCTCCCTCACCCATTCCTAGCAGGGGCCCACCACCAAACTCTTTGAATAATGCATTACATTTATCCTCTCTGCTTCTGATAGATGGCTGCATTTTTTTACTTCCTCTGCCTGCTTTCCCTCTTTTGTCTGCTTTGTGTCTTTAAGCCTTCAGCTGAGCCTTGAGCACAGGTACAAGGAGGGAGTGGTTGGTTTCTGAAAGACTGGTTGCACAGCTATCGGTCTTTTTTCAAATAAAGCCCATACATCTTTGTTTCTTTCTCTTAACATTGAGACAAGATAAAGAAGAGAAAATCAAACTGCCCACCTCTTATTGAACACCTACTATGTTCTGGAGGTAATGCTGGGCACATCACAGATGCTATGTCATTTATTCCTCCAAGAAGACATTGAAACCTCTATTGTAAAATGCAGAAACTGATCCCAGACAAGTGATACAACCTGGTTATGACTAGAAGTGGAAAATGTGGAGTCATCTAGCTAGGCTTTTTCTACCATGCTTGGCTCCTGATAAGGAGAAACTTTACCTTTAGTCACAATCATCAGCATTCATCTAACCCCACTACATATTTCTTCATTTTTCCAAAGATGCAAAGTGGCAGATCATTACAGCAATTTCCCGTCAACCCAGAGGATCGCCCTCTGTCCTGAACATTATTCATTTTCATTTTGTAATGTATTCTTTTGAATGTGGCCAATGGCTTATTGATGACATTTTCCTAGAAGCTATGTGCTGTGGTAAGGGAGAAAACAGACCTGGAAGCGATGCCAGTTGGGGTTCGGATGCCCACCTTGCCACTTATTCACATGTCTCCAAACACTCACTTTCCCTCTGTGAACTTCAGTATCTTCTTTCAGAAAATGGGTTAATTAGTTATGGTTTCTACTTAGGTAAGCATGCTTCTGCCACCTTTTGTTAGGCTGAACAGTGGTACCCTCCAGATGTCTACAACCTAATCCCCTTACCTAGAAATATTTTGTGGAATACGGCAGAGAAACTTGGCAGTGGTAAGTTAAGAATCATGAAATAGGAAGATTTCCCTGGACAACTAGCTGGGTCCAATATAATCACAGAGGACCATATAAGAGTCAGGCAGTAGTACTAGACTTAAATGAAGGAGATGTGAGATAAAAGCATAAAGATATTTGAAGATGTTCTTCTGTGTGTTTTGATGCTGGAGGAGCAGTATGAACAGAAGAATGCAGCTCCAGGAGGTGGAAAAGGCAAGGAAATGGATTGTTTCTTAAGCCTCTAGAAAGAAAAACAGCCCTGCCTACACTGTGATTTTGGTGCAATTAAAACCCATTTTGGACTTCTGACCTCCAGAATTGTAATATAATAAATATGCACTATTTTGTGTCACTGAGTTTGTGGTAACTCATTACAGCAGTGATAGAAAACTAATATTTATCTTCATTAACAAATGGGCTTCTTATGATCTATAGATTGAAGCTTGAATCTCTTGCCTCTCTACCACAAGATATGTGAGACTTTTTTTTGCCTCTGTTAATCTCCATTTCTCCCTGTACAATACGGGGTTAATGATAACACTTTAATAGGATTTATGAAGAGTATATGAGATCATCTGTTAAACAAAATGCCTAACATTAAATAGATGCTGAATCATGAAAGTTATTATTTTCCTTGGGCTGTGGCTGTGAACTCTAGTATAGCTATGGATTGTAGAAGGTTTTGGTAAGCTTGTGTAGTTGAGTGGAAAAAAAAATGAGATTTTGTGCCAGACAGTCATAATCTTGAATGTCAGCTCTGGTATTTGCTAACTCTGTAACCCTTGGGCAATACCCTTAAATCTCTATGAAGGATAATAACCCTCCAAGTATACATTTAAGCGAGGTTAAGTGAATACACTGGGCAAACTCTGGCTCATATCTCTCCCTTCAGACTGAGCTTTAGAGGGTAGGGCAAGGGTCTCACCTTTGCCCACCACTCTGTCCTTAGGCCTAACCCAGTACATGGCATACGGTTGTGCATGGGGATGTTGGTTGCATTAATTTGGCCATGATGGAAGGGACCTTGATCTAGTATTATGAACTGAAGATCTTAGCAGGTCATCAAGGTAAGGATTTGAGATGGAAATCCAGAGGAGGAAGGGTTGATTTTCAAGATGGCCCTGCTAGTTTAGTTAATTACAAGGTGTCTTAGTCACTTTCTCTTTGCTGGGACACACTACCTGAAGCCCACAACTTAATGGAAGAGAGGTTTCTTTGGCTCACATTTTTAGTCTGTCGTCCACTGGCTCCAAGGTAGGACAACATGGCAAGGGTCATAGCTGAAGGAAAGCTGCTCACATCATGGTGGCCAGGAAGCAGAGAGAGAAGGGACTGCTCAGGAAAGGAGATACACCCTTCCTGGTCATTCCTCCCATGATTCACCTCTTCTGACCAGACAATGCCTCCTAATAGCAAATCAGCAATACCACCTCCATGATTCAATCACCTTCCAAAAGCCCTCCCTATAAGACTTTAAAAGCATGAGGTCTTTTGCGGGCCATCCTTGATCTAAACCATAACAGAAAAAGAAGTATGGGGGCTGCAGAGGCTATGCAGAACCTGGCACATTTTGGGTTGATGGTGTTTGATTTATTTGCATAATCTGGTATCTGTCCAGCTTAACTTTTTCCTACTTTATACATACACACAGCTCCTCTTTATCTATAGTAAGTGCTTAGGTGAGAATAAACTAGTTTTTGTTCTTTTATTAACCCAAGGTCTCAGGACACAGCTTCATTCAATGAGGCTCTCCTGTAGGTTAGTCCAGTCCTGCTGCAGCATTGTCAGTCAGGAGGATTAATAAAATAGTATAGTGAGGGTCTTTGAACTCTACCAAACTTGCTGTCTTCTGTTGTATTTGAATTATTTTCATCTTTTTTTTTTAGTTTATTGCCTTTGAGTTTATTTTCAAGACTTGCAGCTATGCAAGTCCCAGTCCATTTGAATTAATTTTTTGATAAATGTTTTTGAGTCATCGTGGTCCAGATTAAGTCATCTCGCGATCTTTCTTCCACTGTCTTTGTCATTCTATTGAAAAGCTATCATGTTCTTGGGCCACAATCTGTATTTTTTTTTTAATAACTCCAGCTTGGCACAGCCTCATATTTCCTTTGTTTTCCTGGGTTGTGTCCAATTTGTTAATCCTCATTGCAGAAGAGAAATAAAAAATGATAAGACAGGCCCTGCCAGCAAGAGACAGAGACCAGAGTTGAATCTCAGCTTGAGTAATGATTAGTGGTTGTCCTTGAAGGATTTACTGACCTATTCTAAGACCTGTTTTCTGGCCTGAAAAATGGGAAGATTGGGAGGGTGATTGGATAGGATGCTGGATTTGAAAATGCCTGGCACATATCCGTTGAAAGTACAAGTTTTTCACTTTTCCCCCTCTGTTAGTTCTTAAAGCTCCTATTTCATGTATTTTTCTCTTCTGTCTAAAAGATCAATATGACATTTGATGTTTTAAAAAATTTAAGTGTATGTTCCATTGTTGTTCTTCTGTGACTTTTCAGAAATAATTATAAGTGCTTCAGTAACTATATTAGCTCTCTCCTGGAACACCGCAGGATACATGCTGTCCAACCTGCTGATTTGTGTTTCCCCCCAATTGCTAAGTATTCCCTTAACTGTTTTCTGTCATAGCTGCTTCTGTGAGATCTTAATTACATCCTAATTGTCCACATTTCTTCTCCTTTCTTTTTTTCTTTTTCTGGCAAAAGACAGATTATCAAAGATGAGTTCAGGATCTTTGCCACCTTAGAGTCATCATTAATTTCCTTTCTAGCTCATTAAGAAGGCAAGAGTATGTTCCAGCTTGCTGTCTGATTTCCCACCTGGATTTCTTCTTAGAATTCTTGATAATCTCAGCATCTCTTTAATCACATTTCCTCTTCAAAAGAAGCCTTTCTGAATGGATGCTTCTAGCACTAGGAGAGCGTATTTCCTTTGTCTGCGTCCCAGATTACTTTGACCTGAAAGTTTTTTACTAAAATGGACAATCATTTACTGATGTTTATTACACACAAGGAACCATGTGAGCTACCAGAGAGATGTCAATATGAAGATAACTTTGTTCTTGGTTTGGGTAGCTAAGGTACATAAATGTGCTCAAAAAACAAATAATAAAATGTTAAAGATTTGCTGGGTGTGGTGACACACCCCTGTAATCCCAGCAATGTAGGAGGGTGAGGTGGGAAGACCATAAATTCAAGCCCAGCCTGAGCAATTTAGTGATTTAGTGAAATCCTGTCTGTCTGTCTGTCTGTCTGTCTGTCTGTCTCTCTCTCTCTATATATATATATGCAGGTTGGAGATGTAGCTCAGGGAAAAGGCTCTAGGTTCAGTCATTAGTATTACAAAAAAAATTAAAGATTATACTAGTAGTCAAGCAATGTGAACTTCAAATTTATGAAGTTCAAGTGGGTGGTATCACAGAAAAGCTATATAGTTGATGCTTTAACAAGTTCCTTTATTAGTCATAATTTCTGCATTTGTGAATGAATTGATTAATACTAACTTACAGCTTAAGCATAAAATTAGATAAATTTTAAATGCACGACATATACTTAGCACTCAATAATTATGAATGTTCCTCTACTAATAGTATACTAGCAATGCCAATGAAAGCAGTACAACAACGGCAATTTCCCTGTATCTACGTATGTATGACAGACCAGGCAGCACCATCAACCCCAATAAATCAATGAGGAAAATGAGTCTCAGAGAAGTTCAGTGATTTACCAGACATGATTAAGAACCATGGGAAACATTCTAGTTCCAAATTCAGGTTTTCACTTCATACCTCATCCTTCAGATGTACTTGCAAAGAAGGAACTGCTGGATGATACCAGTCAAGGGTTAAGAGAGAAAAAGTGGTGAGTTACAAAACTTGTACTACAGCACACACAAGACAGAATTTACTTTTTAAAAAAAAGTTATCTAAAAATAATAGACAAAATTCAAAACATTTATTTAGCACCAGCTGTTCCCTAGCCTTTTGCCATATGGCTTTGTATCAATTATTTAATTATTCCAAACTTTTGAAAAAAGTACTCTTGCTCTTTCTAGTTTTCAAATGAAGACATGGGCTCAGTAGTTTGAAGTGGATTTCATGTACATCTGTAGATTATAAGTTCCAGTGTTAAGATTTGAACCCTCAGAATCCAGGATCCTAGTTTGTGATTACAGGAATAGCTCTCAACCCTCGCATGTCCATAGGAAAGGGGTCTAGGTTTTCAACTAACCATTGCATGAGAAGCCTTGGTAAGACGTGGTAGCTAGTAGCAGTATTTCACTGATCAGTAACTTGGGCTCTTCCCTGCAATCCTCACTCTCTGGGGGAAGAGGCAATGAGCCATGAAATGACCAAGGGGCATCTGAAAGAGAGAAAAAAGTCCCTGATCCACTAGGGACATAATCAGTTCTTGAGTCATTGCATTGGCCAAACACTAATGTGCCCATGTTGACCCTGGGGACTGTAGTCTGGCCTCGTGCAGTTTCTGGGTTGAGGACATTCAATGGAACACTGAAAAAATCAGTAGCGACAGTATTTTGCCAAGCAGCATTACAAATTCCCTGAAAACTCTGCTGAGTCAAGACCAGCCTACCACCTCTCATAAGTGAGAGAAAAGAAGCTCTTCTTAGATAAGCAGTCCTGTGGGAATGCAAAACTTTAAGAAATGTGTACAAAGGCAGCAAAAGAGCCCTGTCTGGGCATAGGAGACCCATTGCTGGCTGAGTAAGCTGGCGTGGGACGTGGCGGTGAGGCTTCCTCTCTCTGAGTTTCACTTTTCTCCTCTGTAAAAATGAGAAAATTAGACATGGTGATTCTGCAGAGTCCTCCCCAATTTAGCATCCTACATCCACTAGTGACCCATCGGTACTTCAACATCTGTACTAATATGAAAAGCGTCCTGTCTTTTGGACACTGTGTGCTTGGGGTATTGTCTCAGCAATCCTCACATCCACCATATCGGGGGAGATGCAGCTGCTGTCCTGACCCTACAGATCAAGAAATTGGGGTCCTTGGAAGTTGTGAGGCTTGCTCACAGTCACACAGCTCTCAAGGGACAGGCTGGGATTCAAACTCCAATTATGCAGATTCTGAGTTCCCATTTGTAACTTCCTTGGAAACTTTCCCTGGAATCATTGCTCTCAACTGGCTCCTGGCAGGTGAGAGGACACTTTACAGGAATAGCACCGAAGGAATGTAAGACATTGCTATTTTTGCAAGGAGTGCTGTTACCATATTAAAAATATAGGGCCCTTTTACTTTGTATGTTGGGATAAGCTTGAATTAAAGTGGGAATCTCTCACTTGTGTGAAGTAATGTCTGTTTGGGTTTAGTCCTCGCTTTCCTTTGGAACCTTTGGCCGGGGGAGGGGGTGGTATTTGATAATGTAGAACTGAAGAATTGGGCCTGTTTGTGAGGTTAAAGGGAACTGGGTTCAAATTCTGGCCTCTTACTAGCTGTCTGACCTTGAACAACTCACTTCAAAACTCTGACCCACTTTCTCATTTATAAAACAGACATTATCATTGCATCTATTTTAAAAGGTTTTTATGAGCATCTAATATCTGAGTGTAGATGAAGTGCTTTCTAAACCACAAGATTTTCTTCACATGGTCGAAGGTAGCCAGAATGTAGATAACCTTTTTGGGCCAGTTACTTCTTGTCTTGATGCTTCTCTATATCCTGGTGCTACCCTGAGGATTTGACAACACTCAGACACCCTGTGCTTTGGTGTTCACTGAGCCATCGCTGGCCTGGGAGAAAGAGTGTGATTGATTTGCTTTGCATTGACTGCGCACGATGAAAAGTTGTTTTTTTCCCCCTTTCTTTCTATAGTCCTGGGAATTACATTTTTCTTAGAGTTGTTAATGGAAAGCACTGAACCAAATTCCCTCAAATTGAATTTGGCTGCCTGAATTGTCAGCTCTCTGTCTCCTGCCCTCCCCACCCTCATTTACCCCCAAGTAGCAGCTTTCTCATTTGTGGTCTTCCCAACTGGGCTGATAGAAGAGAGAGGTATGAAGGAAGGTGGGCAGTCTACCTAGAATCAGGCTGGCTTGTAGCTCCGGCTCACACCTTGTCAACCTATGTGCCTTGACACAGCAGATGTGCATGTTTTTGATGCAAGAAGCAGACAGCCTGACTCTGGATGGCCAGTAAGACAGGAAGTCAGAAGTGTCACAATGGGGTCCTCTCTTGGATGCCTCGCAAAAAGCTGTTTCTGTTCTCAGAACCTCTGCATCTCTTTTTGTTAAAAAAGGAAAATACCAACAAATCTTGTTTTAAAAGAGATATGCATATTGGCTCATTTGTATATTCATCCTTTTAGACATACTTATCAAATGCCTTTCGTGTTTGAAGTACTCTGCTCAGAAGAGACATTACTGCCCAGAATAGGATATATTTCCTGGATTCAAAGAATTTTAAATCTAAATTTAAAGGGTGGTAGATAATTGATCCTACCTGGCTAATTTAGGGTCCTTGAAATACCACAGTTGGAATGAAAAGGGCCTAGAACTTGGGGTCAGAAAGACAGGGGCCATGTATGGCATTAGGAAGCTTATTTTCTCTGGGATCCTCAGTTTTCTATAATCCCCTTCCTGCAGGGTTATTGTAAAGAGTAAAGGTACTGTGTTTACTGCTCACTGAACAGTGCTTGCCCCCGAAAAGCACACAATAAATGGTAGCTATTATTAATAGTAATGATAACATTAATAATAGATGAGAAAGTGCTTCCTAAGCTACAAAACCCTACACAAATATAATGAATCATTATAATCATGTTACATAAAGACTCTTTTCCCAGAAGGTTCCAAGAGCAATCAGGATCACCAGTACCTAGAAAAATAAAATAATATTATTAGTCACAAGTAGGAGGACTTTGCATTTGAATAGCACTCTTCCCTTTTTAATAAATAGCCATGGCAGGGAGGAGCACTTAGAGAGTTTATTAATCCAGCCTGGCCCATACTTTTGTTGGCAAGTATTATCTTGTATTTGTGATGAGATTTTCTGTCTTCATTAATAACATTTTAGTTTCCCTTAAGTAAATGATGATTTATAGAAAATTGCCCCATTTTACTTGACCTAAGTTCAAGCAGAATGATTCTGTGCTGACACCTGCAATCAAGGTTCAGGGCATTTCTTAAGCTGACAAATGGTTTTTCTTCCTGCTGTGTTCAATGCACAGTAATCCTGTGTCAATGGGGACTAGGCCAACTGTGGATTTGTGATAATGGGATTTGTATTTATAAACCAACATATTAAAGATGTGTGTTATTTTTATATATGAGTTTTTCAGGTCAATTATCTTAAACAGTGCATGACCATCATTATTCTTGTCCCCTGGGTTCCAAGGCAATTCTATGGAGATAGAAGAAATGAAAGCTGTTTACCTTCACCTCTCAGTGTGGGGTTAGGAGACTGTGTTCCACCTATGGTGCCCTTACAACAGTGATATTTGAAAAAAACGTATCTGTTGCACACTTTGGAAAGATCAAGAAGGCAGCTGGAAGGTACAGTCACATTCTTACATTCCCCAGCACACAGAGTCGTTCGTTCTCCACATTTTAGAGTAAGGTACAGTTCTATACTGGAAAACTTGAGTGAGAATTCCCTTCATCAGCTTTCAATGCCACAGCAGTTTTCTGAAATTTTTTTTGAAAGTACTGCCTCCCTTAGAGTATATGGAGTATAATATTTAACTGTGAATGTGTATGTGTGCATACAGACTTACAGTGTTTCCCAGAGCACCCTGTTTGGTAAGAATTCTAGATCTCTAAAAGCTCTTCTTGTCAATGATAATACTTTCCCAAGGTCAATGAAGAATTGCTATGTCAACGTTACACTAGTTTTGTGAATGCTTTATCCCTAGTAGCTGCTTAAGCCATGTCTACTTTTGGATTGTTAGCTACAGGAAAGTCATTTTCTATTCACCCTCACTTTTCCTGTGGTCAGATGGAACATGGGATTGGTGTTCGATTTATAAACAGGCAACTAAAGAGGTGCAAATGGAAACTGTTTATTAAAAAAGCACAGACTACATAGTGTGGAAGAGAATATGGCATAGAGCTCATTGTACAGAAACAAGACAGGGAAATGCAGGGGTAACTGTTGAAGATGGATAGGGGTCTGACCTAAGTTCCTCCTTCCTCAAGATTGCTGAGATTCTAATGGAGGGTAAAAATAACACTGGAGAGAGTTAGCTTAGTTCTATGTGTAAGAAGCAAGGACCTCAGTGACTTTATATATTAAATATCTCTGTTAACTCCATCAAGTTGAATAGTTATAGGAGCTCATGAAACATCAGCTGTAACCCAGGCATTGTATTAGAGTCTGGGGAGTCACAGTGCACACACACAGAGCACCTCACCCTTTGGGGGCTCACCATCTAGGGGAAAGACAGGCAAGAAGGGCATCATATGTTCACTGCTGTCATGTACAGGGATTTCTGAAAACCCTTCACACACATTCTTCATTTATCTCTACAGTGACCTGAAGAGATTGGCGAGAATGTCTGTACTTTTCAGAGATAAAATTTGAGACTAGAGGAGTTAGTAGTAAAAGCCTGCAGAGGTAACTCGTGGCAGAGCCAGCTGGACTGTTGAGATCTAGTACTAGCATGGTAGTCCTTTTTCTCAACATAACTACCTTAGACTTCTCGCACCTCATCTGTGAAATGGGTGGCTTCTCTGATTCAGAGAATCTTTGAGAGAAACCTACACAATGGCATACCTTGTTTTTGTTGTTGTCCCCTCATATTTATTATCATTGTTGCGATAAAACAGCATACAGAGTAGAGAAGCAGCAAGTCCTCAGAAGACAGGCACGGTTCAGCTCAGAAACATCCTCACTAATTAGAGAACTCACTGAGAAGGGAGAAGCGAGCACTCTTGTGGTTCAGAGCAGGTATGGGAGCTGGAGTTGCTAAAGTAGGGCTGCACACGGTGGGTGAATTTAGGGGTGTGAGGAGCTCAGTCACTAAGGCTGAGGTCATCAGGATGGCTCAGAAGTCTGACTGGGATGATACAAGGGAACATTGGTCACATAAAGTCTGATAACAACAGGAAGAGTTAGAGGAGGAGAATTCTTATGGTCAAAGAGTGAAAAGATTTGCACTTTTATTCCAGCTCTACATTGCCTCGCTGTGTGTCCTTGTAGAAAGTTCCCCTACCTCTCCAGCCCTCACTGTCATCCTTATAAAGTTCAGATGCCAGTCGGCTGTACTTCTCACACAGGTTAGTGAGAAAGCGCAAAGAGAATAGAGCTGAAAAAGATCTGTGTGGGGCAAGTGCTCCATACTTATTATTTTTAGTATTAATGCTTATCATTAATATTATCCACCAAGCATTGACTTCTTCAGTGTCATCATTATACATTTTAATTAAGATTTCTACTGAGCTGGCGAGGCAGATTCCTGGAAGTCATGGGTTTGGTAACATTTAATCTGTTGCTTTATTAAATAAATATGCAATGGGTGACTCTGGTATGTAAGGAGCTTTGCTAGATTTTGCAAGATGAGTAGGATAAGGCCTCTGCCCTGAAGAGTTTACAAGGGCAAATAAGCAAAGGCCTTGGATAACTGCAGAATGGGGCTCAGTTATGTGATGTGTCATGAGTGCAGAGGAAACAAAATGCTGTATTAACTTGTCATGTTCTGCAAAGGTGAATCTACCACTTGGAAAGACAGGTCTCTCACACAGGCTCTGGCAATGTTTAGATGGTGGCTTCCACATCACCTGGACCATGGAGAGACTACAATAAGTGGAGGTGCCCTGCCAACGTGGGATACACATAGTCTGAGTGAAGCATAAACCGCTACTGTTTAAACCCTGGAGGTTTGGGAGTAGCTGCTGAAGTTTGTGCAAGCTAATGCTATTGGATGCAGGAGTGATGCTGAGACACAGATGGGAAGAGTATAGTTGCAATAGCTTGAATGGCTATGTACTCTGGAATTCCTTTGTGAAAACTCCATGTGGTGGCATTAAGGTGAGGCCTTCAGGAAATGAATAGGAAAAATAGATGAATTCCCGGGCCGTCATGAATGGAATTAAAGCCCTTATAATAGGGAGTTTATTTGCTCTGTCATTTCTACCATGTGAGAACATAGCAAGAAGGTGCCATCTGTGATATAGACACCATATCTGCTGTCTTCTTGACCTTGGTCTTCCCAGCTTCCTGGACTGTGAGCTATAATTCTTTGCTCATAAATTACCCATTTTAAGGTATTTTGTTATAGCAACCCAAGTAGATTAAGACAACAACGCCTGTTTTATTTATTGTACTACTCTGTAGGGTCTTTGATGTAGTGTTGAGGCTCAAAGTTCTGTATCTACTCTTTTACCCATGTTAGAGTCAGCTATTTCCACAACTCTAGAATGCTTTTCTCAGGGTTACTTAACCAGCATTTTTTCCTTTTTGAAGCTGTCAGACCTTCATTTCCCAAGACTCAAATGCCTCCTATTCCGTATCTATATTTTACATCCCATCCCCCAGTTGTTTATCTTCTATCATAGCTCTCGTGAGGTACCTCATCAACATTTGCAAAAAGTAAGTAAATCTCTCAGGCTTTTTATTACATACTTGATTAAACTCGTCGGAGAATCCAGACAAGTTCTAAAGGTTTATATTTGTCTTTGCTCATAGAAGACCCACCTGGCCCATTACTCCTTTTAATCTTATATTCGTGGTTTCAACGGAGGTTGGCAAATGCAGCCCAGTACCTGATAAACAAACCCTAAGGACAGGTGCTAAGAGTCTGTCTTGGAAGGGAGCTGTTAATCTGCTTGGGCAACGAGTTGGTCAAATCACTCTCTCCCTGGTTCTTCGTTGTTTAAGTTATCAGAATAGGAAGATTGACTTCATCCATTTTCTGTTCTGAAATATTTGTTGCATTGCTACTCTGTAGTGGGAATTGTGGAGATTTAAAAAGGAATGCATCTTTATCCATTCATTGCTTGATGGGCATTTGGGCTGTATCCAAAATTTAGCTATTATAAACTGTGCTGCTGTAAACATGGGTATGCATATGTTGCTTGGTAAGATGCTTTTAATTCTTCCAGAAAGATACCCAAAAGAGGAATAGCTGAGTCAAATGGGATCTCTAGTTTTATGTTTTTGAGGAGTCTCTACACTAATTTCCACAGTGGTTGTACCAGTCTACACTCCCACCAACAGTGGAGAAGGGTTCCCTTTTGCCCACAACTCCACCAGTATTATTATTCTTTGATTTCTTGATAATAACAATTCTTTCTGAAGTGGAATGGAGTCTCAGCATTGTTTTAATTTGTGTCTCTCAAATGGCCAGTGATGTTGGACATTTTTCATATATTTATCTGTCCAGATGCCCATTTTGGGGATGGTCTTTAAATTTGGGGTGCCTGTTTTTTTTTTAATTCTTTCTATAATCTAGATATTAGTCCTTGGTCTGAGGAACAACTGATAAAATATTTTTCCCATCCTGTGAATTGTCTCTTCACTCTGTTGGTAGTTTCTTTTGCTATGTAAAAAGTTTTAAATAAGATGAGATACCAGTTGATGATTCTTTGTGATATTCCCTGTGTGATTGAAGTTTTATTCATAAAATCTTTGCCTACACCTATGTCTTTAAGTGTTCTACCTATTCTATCTTCCAGCAGATTTAGTATTTCTATTTTAATATTTAGAACTTTGATCCATTTCAATTTTAGTTTAGTGTGTGGTGAGAGATATGGGTCTGATTTCAGTCTTTGGTATGTGGAAAGCCAGTTTTTCTTAGCACTGTTTACTGAAGAGGCTATTTTTCTTCCAGTGAACATGTTTGGTCCCTTTGCCAAAGATAAGGTGACTGAGTGTGTTTGGAGTTGTTTCTGCATCTTCTAGTCTAGTCTGTTCCATTGATCCTCAGCTCTTTTTTTTTTTTTTAATCACAGTAGCTTTGTAGTATAATTTCAAGTCAGGTATTGTGATACTCCTGCCTTACCTTTGCTGTCCACAATTGCTTTTGCTATTCTAGGTCTCTTATGGTTCCAAATTTATTTGTTATGGTTTCAAATTATTTATTAATTTAGAATTGTTTTCTCTAACTCTGTGAGGTATGCTAATAGTGTTTTGGTCAGGATTGCATTAAGTCTGTATAACAATTTTGGAAGTATGATTGTTTTCACTATTACTGGTTCAAGAACAGGGGATAGCTTTCCATTTTCTGATATCCTCTTCAATTTCCTTTCTCATAGCACCATAGTTTTCAATGCAGAGGTCTTTTACTTCCTTCATTAGATTAATTCCTAAGTATTTCATTCCTTTTGGATGCTATTGCTAAAAATGTGATTTCCCTAATTTCTCTCTCAAAGAGTTTGTTATTTGTGTACAGAAATGCTATTGATTTTTAAGTATTGACTTTATATTCAGCTAAGTCACTGAGTTTGGTTAGTAAATCTATAAGTTTTTCGGTGGAGTTTTTGGGGTCTTCTATGTATCCACAAATAATGATTTAGCTTCTTGCTTTCCTATCGTTATTCTTTTTTTCTTCCTCTGTTTTTTTTTTTTTTAGCAATGGAACA
>RJWT010013972.1:0-21420 GCA_004365215.1 Cuniculus paca
AGTCACATAGCAAGTGAGCATTCTTAAGGATCAGTGACTCTTCCTATATTGGATTGGGATGGTCAGGGTGATCCATACCTATTTAGAATGTCAATCCCTGATGTTTCTACTTAAGGCTTAACTGTTTTATTAACAGGTCTTCCTAACATACATTTATTTGTTGATTTATCTGTTGCCTTTCTTCAAGTGAATGAAAAAGTCATGGTTGCAGATCTAAGCTTATACTGAAATGAAGATATATAGCTATGCACTTGAAACACATTAAAGAATGAAATTGAGTTTGAGTTAAATTCATTCATGTTTAAGAAAAAAATCTATGGGATACACATTTTTTTTGTATTCCATAGGTTATAGACGAGATTAACCTCTACTTGTATATTTTGCTAAAGAATTTTTAACTTTTACAAGTTTAAGAGCTATTGTTGGAATGAAACCATATTTTCATTCTAACTTTTTGTTATTATCGTTGACTTATATATGAAGTTACATTCCCAAAAAATTATTATTTTTTTTGGTAATAGGTATTGAATCCAGGGCCTTTGCACTGAGCTATATCCCCAGTGTCTTAAAATTTTTTGTATTGAAACTGTCTAAGTCACTGAGTAACCAGGCTGGGCTTAAACTTGTGATTCTCCTGCCTCAGACTCCTAGAATGCTTGGATTACAAGTGTACTTCACTATGCCTGGCAAAAATTGTTTTTGAACTGAGTTAATGTAATTTCACATAATGCTCAATTGTGAGTGGTTTAAGGTCCACCTTATACAGTATTTTATCTGTATTTTTCTATTCAGATACTTCTGAAATACGTGCTGAGGGATTTAACTATTAATGTAACTTTTTAAAAATTTGAATATTCTTAATTTGTTAGATTCTTTTGAGCTTGAACTTAGTATTCTTTTGTTATTTTGTGTTTTATCAAATTTCTACAATGCATTTAACTAAGCATTTTAATGGGGATTTTTTTCCTTAATTTTGTGAAAGGACATGTATTTCTGTTTTGATGGTATTTGTGCTGATTTTATGTGTCATTTAAAATTTTTGCATGTGTATTTTCGAAGTACACTCTCCAAATTAATTTTTTTATTGCATTTTAGGTAAAAAGATAGCTGTATCAACTCAGGAAAACAATAGCCTCTCTGTATTTTAAACATATCAACAATGAAGCACTGATATCTGAGAACAAAGAAGCTTTTGCCAGCTATCACCAGTTTCCAGTGATTGTATAAGCAGAAACAAAACACACCAGACCCATGTGCCAACTAGTATAGGAGAATCCTTTCTTCGGATACTACTTAATTCAGAAGCAGTTTTAGTACAGATTATTTAAATTTTATCTGTACCAAATGAAATAAAAATGAGTGAAGGCCCCAGATTCTTTGTTGGACCTGAAGATACAGAAATAAATCCTGGAACTTACCGACATTTCTTCCACCATGCAGATGAAGAGGAAGACGAGGAGGATGAGTCTGTAAGTTGTTTGTTCTGTGGGACACAAGGCAGTGTAGGATTTTTACTGGTCACTGTTAATGTGAATTAATACTATGCTTTTAAATTAATACTTTTTTTTTTTTTTTTTTTTTGCGGCACCGGGGATTGAACTCATGATCTTGCGCTTGCCAGGCAGGCGCTTAGACCGCTGAGCTAGATCCCCGGCCCTGTTTTTGAGACAGGGTCTCACTATGCCATTCAGGCTGGCTTTGAGCTCACTTTGTAGCCCAGGCTGGTCTCGAACTCACAGCGATCCGCCTGTCTCAGCCTCCCGAGTGCTGGGATTACAGGCGTGAGCCACCACGCCTGGCTCTAAATTAATACTTTTTCATTTATAAATTTGTTAGCAATTTTTTATACTGAAAAAGTATGTTTTTTATAAGTTATGTTATTGAATTGATGGTGAATCAAGAAATACTACTGTAAATATAATTAGGGGTGAGATTTCTAAGCTATTTAATGATGCCTATTTTAACTTCAGTGACTGCGTAGTGTAACTCACTGTTGGGTAGAGTAGTGGCTAAGAGAAACAAATTTTGGCTGTCAGAAGCTTTCTTGTATATAAAGTATATAACAAATACATCAAGATAAAGAAATAGAAATCATTTTGAAGTTATTAGAGAAGAGGGACTACTTAAACAAATTCATTAAGTTTAATGTCAGTGAAAGTGCTAGTTGAATGAGGCACTGCTATTAACAGGTCAGAAGTCCACAAAAAGAGTGGCTGGGAGAGGCTATCTCAGGTTATCTATATGTGTGTGTATCAGGTTGTGTTGTATTTTTTTCCTGATATATTAGAATATTACACCCATACTGGATTTTAGGAATGACACCCATTTATAGTGTTCACTTTGCTACGGTTGCATCAGTCCCAACATTTTTCTTACTCATTGCTTTCTTTTTACAAGTAGAGATTGCTTTGTTCCGAGGGCTGATTTAAAATACAGACTTACAATATGTTTATGTTCTTGTTTAAATTGGAATGAAATTTTTATTTTAAAAGAAAAACCTGTTACTCTTGGTGAAAGTAGTAAAAACCAAACCAAAAATGGGTATTAGTTAACTTTTAAACCCTTTTTCATAAGAACGATGTTGTTTACAATGGAATTATGTATGTATGAAATGCAAATTGGACTGTCACTATTTTAAAAACTTCAGTGCGGTAGGCTTCACTACCCCTAAATGGGTAATGATGTTCAAGTTTTTCTCTTAACATTCAAAACCTTTCTTCATATGAAGTATGTGTAAGTCCAGTAAGTAAAACGTAAAGAAAGCAGGGCTTCTTTGGTTCACTCAGACTAGAAAGTACTGTTGACTCAGCCTTTCTTGGTCTTACTCTTTTCCTCTAGTATTTTGAGCAGTGTCAACCCCAGTGGTAGATCAAATCCAGTCCTGTTACACATCAGGGCTTTATCTCTTTTTCGAATCTACCCTTAGATATTTTCCCATCCTTTCAAGTCTTTATGTTTCAGTAACATCAAAATTTTTATTTGCATGTATTTATTCCATGCTGTACTACATGATTTTGCTCTTGTGCGTGCTTCTTGATTTTTCTGACATAGCTTTATTTTGGAGTAGCTGATGAATTATATTTTAATCTTCAAAACCATGCTCGGATTTCATGTCTTTGACTCTTTCCACTCTTTTTGCTCTTTTAAACGCGCTAAGAAATTTGATCACTTCTTCCTTAATACTCTGTCAGTACCTTGATGTATGTACATCTGTCCCATTTTATAGTGTGTTATTGCTGTAGTCCCTGTTATACTCAAAATACTTTGATAATAGCTACTTTTGTATATGTAATCTTCAGCAGTTAGTGTAGTTCTTGGAATATTGATGAGAAACTCGAGCTTGCATAAATTTGCAGTTGTCATTTTCAAAGAACTTTATTTGGTCATTTAACCTATAGCTTCATACAATGATTTATTCCAGATGTGCTTCTGTTACAACTTTAAAATGAACTTCTGTTTTATTAGACATTAAATCTAACATAAGAGCTCATATTTGTTTTAAAAATTATTTTTGTGCTTCTAAGGTTTTACCTAATAAGAAAGTTTTGTTATGTTTTAAAATATAGATTTCTTTATTCCTATTTTAATGTGAATGTTTCCTGTTCATCTTAACCACGAATGGATACTACATAGGTCTGTAATAGAACAACAGAATACTGATTCGAAGACTAAATTTCATGAGTTAAATGAAGCAAATGTAGAAATACAATTCTAGGCATAAAGCAGAACCATTTAATTCTACCGCTGTCCAATTTTATTCTTACATAAAATTAAATTCTTAAAGTATAATACACATTTGAATTATGTCTTAATGTGAAATATATAAAATCATGTAAAAGAGAGGAAATGGCAAACCGAACATCACTTTATACAGTTGATAAATCTCTAAGCACCTAAATGCTAAGACTCAGAGTGAATCTTGAGTAATTTTATAAATCCATGAGGTACTGATTGTTACTATTTCTGTATTCTGCTTTCTTAGTTTAGACTGATTCTTGACATTTGAGCCATAAGTAGGAATATTAGTTGTGAAGGTGGGAGTATCAAAAAATCTTGGTATCTCTTTTAGCAATATGACTTTCGCTAAGTTTTCCATTGAATTTGTCATTTGTGACCAATTGTTAGTAACTCAGAGAATAAAAATACTGTACTTGAATGCCTCATAGCTTTGTAGTTGGAACTGCATTTTATTTTAGGTAAGGATGTTTGGTTTTTTGTTTTTGTTTTTGTTTTTTGAGGCAGGATCTCCTATGTAGTTCAGGCTGGCCTTGAGCTCACTATGTAGTCAGGCTAGCCTCGAACTCTTGGCAGTCCTGTCTCTGCCTCCTGACTGCTGGGATTACAGGCATGTGCCACCATACCTGGCTTCAAAGAAATTTCTTTATCTCATTTCCATTGGCCTTTCACTTGGATTAGATGCATTTTGGCCCTCATTTGCTCCTTTCTGCCCTGAGGAAGGTATGCGAGTGCTAGCAGCAGTCAAAGAAGGAATTTTTGCTGAAGTCTTAAGTTTGATTGAAAATTGTAAAAAGGTTGTGACAGTGGTCTTCTACACTTTCTCCCCACTTTGGTAGAAAATTTGTTTAAAAATTTTCATTATAATTTTTATGATTAAAATTTTTGAAATCCTTTTGTTGGTCAATGTGTCACTTTTATTGATTTATCACATGCCTCATCGACTTCTGAAATGAAGTTAAGACAGCTGTATTTTGGAGTTCGTATTAAGTTAATCTGATTTTTTATTTTGTTTCTGTTTTAGCCTCCAGAAAGGCAGATTGTAGTTGGAATATGTTCCATGGCAAAGAAATCTAAATCCAAGCCAATGAAGGAAATTCTGGAACGGATCTCCTTATTTAAATATATCACAGTAGTAGTATTTGAAGAGGAAGTTATATTGAATGAACCAGTGGAAAATTGGCCCTTATGTGATTGTCTTATTTCTTTCCATTCTAAAGGTATTAAAAAGAGGGGAATATTCTTTGTCTTTTTTGATTAAAAATTATTATAGTTAATTATAGAATATTGTGTAAAACAAAAATTAAACTAACCCACTCGCATAGAAAAGTGGTGTTAATATTTTGATATATTTCTTTTCAGCTTTCTTCTGTATTTTTTTAATTTAGTGTCATAGTGTTTGTGTAAGTATACATTTAACTTTTTTCACTGTTTTATCAAGAGGGGTTTTTAATCTTTCTATCATTCTTCAATAACCTCATTTCTAATGTAGCTTAGTATATCATTGGGTAGATGTACCATAACATATTTAACATATATATCTGAACATTTGGATGATTTTCAGTATTTAGTACTAAAACTAAGGATGTAATCAGCTCTTTGAATGTTTGCATTTGAGTTTCACAGGATAAATTGTGGAATTATTGCATATTTTCAGCCCTGTGTTTTTGCCGTATAGAAAATGATCTTATTTGTGTTATATATGTATTTAATCTTTATTTCTTAAGAACTTAATATTTAAAATTTTAGATCTTACTAGCTTTTATTAATCAGAAATATATTAAGCTTAAGTATTACTTAATAATAGATTCCACTAATTAGAATTACTGCTCAGTGTATGCCTGAAAACTTACAACCTAAAAATCTGTGAATTGAGTTTTCCACTAAGAACTATAATTTTCTGTTGTAAATTATTCACATGATATTTAATCATCCTTGTTACTAAAACCTGTAGTCTGAGCTGGTAAAGTCCCACTTCAGCAGGAGGTACCCTTGAGACTTTGTGCTCCTGTAGTGTAAATTAATTTTCATTATTAAGTGGAGAGTCAAAGCTCTGATCTTTGCTGACTGACACCCCTTATTTCAGATAACTTTAACATTTGCATATATTGAGGGTAAGATGTTTTTCCGTTACAGTCACATGATTCTTTCTATAAAAACTGTGTCTCTAAAAACAGGGTGCTACATCCAGTATACTATTTCTTGAGAAGGAAAATGTTTCTCTGCAACAGCAATAAAAGTAGGGAATTGACTATAGCTGTTTTCCATTTGCTAAATTCTGTTAGGAGGCTTGAAGGGCTGGGAATGTAGCTCAGCGGCATAAGCACCTGCCTGGCAAGCATAAGGTCCTGAGTTCAATTCCCAGTATCCCCGCCCCCTGCAAAAAATGAGGCATGAAATTAGAGACATTGAGACATCTTTTCAAGAAAGAAATTCTGAGAGTCCTCATAGAACTTTGAAGGATATGTAATTTGTGACTGATTCTTAGTAGAGAGTATCTGCTTAAATTTTAAAAACAATGGAATTTAGGAATAAATCTTGTGTTTTGGTTTTAAATTTTAGTATGTGCTAGTACATTCTCTTTAATTTTCTTCTAATGCTGCAAAAATATGGTATCCCCACTAATATACTTACTATTCATTAAATCCTAAAGTTGCATATGCTTGCTATTTTTATGCTTTCCTATAGAAAAGATATTTATTAAAATTTTGTCACTTAAGGAATAACAGCCTTTATTGAGCACTTATTATACCAGGGACTGTACTGGCATAATTTTTATTAAATTTCTTAAAAATCCTTCTAGGTAAGACTGGTATGCTAATTTATAGTTAGGATCATAAGTATAGAGATGTTAAATAAGTTTGTCCAAGGTAACATTCATGGCTAGTGAAAGATGGAGCCAGGTTGTGAGCTAGTTTACACTCTTGAACGCTAGGCGGGTCTCAAACCCCTGGCCCAAGCAGTCTTCCTGCCTTTGCATCCTGAGTGCTGGGACTGTAGGCTCTACCGCCTCTCTTAATAATGTGAATTGATGGACACTGCTGGAGACTTTACCACCAGTAGCAAGAGTTAAACATGAACATTTTTAAGTTTGTAGCAGTGTGATGGTAGACTCCTGTAATTCCCACACTCTGTAAGTCTGAGTTGAGGATTTCAAATTCAGGTCCCACCTGGACAACTTAGAGAATTAGGGAAATCCTGTTTCAAGATAAAAAAATGAAAAAAAGACTGAGATTGCACTCCATGAAGAGGCCTTGAGTTCAGTCTCCAGTACCAATCAATCCATTCTTTAAATTTTTTATGCCTCCTCTTAGCATATATGCCATTTAATGTGTTTACGTTGTAACTAGTAACTTTATGAAAGTCTAGCAATTTTGAGAAATTAATTTTGTTGTCTAACAGTGACCTAGCAACAGCACGAATGAGCTCATTTGTATTATACTTTGAGCTTATGTGTTGCATGTGAGTTAATTTTTGTATTGGCTTTTTGAAAGTTACACAAGTTCTTCAAATATCAACTCATTTCTGTGTATAGACATAAAAGTATCAGATGAAAAAGTTGTTTATGCAGTGTATTTTAAAAAATCATTAGGAAAAAAAAAAATAAAAAACAAAAAATCGTTAGGTAATTGTGATGCCCTCTGCTATTTATAAATAGATCTCTATTGTATATAAGGTTATCAAATGACTTTGAATAGTCATACATCAAGTAGTGTGTCAGTGCTCTAATTTGGTTATATAACTACTGACTTGGTGTGCCTTACCAGTCACATTAACTAGGAAAAAATGAGATTTAATAGTACAAAGTAAATCGGAGTCTATATATTGTATACATTTTATAGAAGGCAGTATGTGCGTAATGAAGTTATTCTTTTATGGATGATGGCAACAATTAAAATTGCTAAAGTTATAGATGTCAGTTTATTTTGAGATTGTACAGAGTATGTTAATAATGTGTGTTCTTAGGATTTCCACTGGACAAAGCAGTTGCCTATGCAAAACTCAGGAATCCATTTGTAATCAATGACTTGAATATGCAGTATCGCATACAAGATAGGTGAGTGGTAACGTGGGCTAAATTAAGGGAAGGAAAATTAACATTTACTTAGTATGTAGTACTATACACACATGATGAATGCTAAGATATATAGATTTTAAAAATACTTTATTCTGTATGTTAGCATTCACTGAACAAATCGAAAGAACATTTCTAAAAGAAATTATAAAATAAGAATATATTTATGTATTTTATTTAATTGATGTTTCACTGATAGCTACCCTTACAATTTCATTAGCATTTTATTCTTTGTGTGACTATTATGAAATTATATATGAAAATATTTTATAAAGTAGAAGACCCTATAGTTTTCTGTTTTTCTATTTTTGTTTTTTTCTATTCTGTCAGACAGTAGCATTACTACTATCTAAACATTTAAAACAGTTTTCTTAGGTTTGCACAAGTACATATTTATGTATATTACAAGTATACACATGTATAAAATTCATGTTCTAAAAACTTTGAACAATTAAATCATAAAGCTAATCCATTATGGTAGCTACCATAGTTTTGTATAGAAGACAATGCATATATAATCATATTTTATAAACCAGAAATAGCATTCTCTTAATGTTCTATATATACTTCTTCATGGCATTAAATATTATTTGAGTATAAGAATTTTAATGGTCAGGTTATATCGTGCGAGTGGGCCACACCAATTTTATTTAACCATTTCTTTTTAACATTTACATTCTTGTTTTAAAAATTAGTATTTTAATATGCTACAAAACAGTATTCAATTTCTGCTGTCATTGCTAAACATTTCCTTAGAAAATGTTTTCAGTATTTGAAATAATATTTATTTTTTTAAAAAGGCTGAATGGCATTAATAGTAGTAGATAATAGTAGATTAATAGTAGAACAGTAAAATATTTTGCAAAGTACAATGATACACCCATGTGAAACAGAGAATTAAAACAATAAGGATATTTTTCTTTCCCTTTAGGAGAGAAGTATACAGTATTCTTCAAGCTGAAGGTATTTTACTTCCTCGTTATGCAATTTTGAACCGTGATCCAAATAACCCCAAAGGTAAAAGTAAGAGATTTTAAGCAAGTTACTTTTTCCACTTGACTTACTTTTGGCCACTTGTCTGCAATTATTAAGTAGAAGAAATTTGAAGAATTCATAGTATTTAATTTAATATTTTTCTTAAGGATTAAATTAGCAATCATTATATTCAATTAAAATGTGTCATTATGAGGTAAAATGTTAACTGATAATTCAGGATTATTTGTCCTAGTTTTCCTTGGTCTACATTTGGCGTATCTCCGAGAATCTCAGAAGACAATTTTCAATTTGCCTGGCTAGTAAATTCATACTGATTAAGGAAGAGCAAGTGACTCATCTGTGACATGCTATGATGCCAGGGTTAAACATCTGATAACTAAAAAAGAAAAAAATACTAAATATCTGATAACTGGAAATTTTGAAGTAATAGCGTTAATATGTGAAAGCACCTGTTATTCCTTTTCCTCCGTTTATCTAAAAAAGAGCAAGTGAGCGATCCATGGGGGCAGGAAATGGAAGATATAAATGGAGCAAGAAGCTGCTGTGCTGAAGTGTGCTTTCATCCATTTCAAAAGCACTAATTGCTAATGTAGATTTGCAAGGAGAAATGTTCTGCTGATGATTGCTGTACTGTGACATTAGTCTTTGGAGGATTGAAAAATAAAATAAAAAAATGTTAACCCTAGATGAAAATCAGAATCATAAGGGAAGTTTTTAAAAAAGGTCTGTGCTAAACTTCCCAGCCCCCAAGATTCTGCATCAGTAACTTTCCAGAAGCTTCCAACATGGGTGATTATAACATGCAGTCAGACTTGAGAATTCTTGGTGTAAAAAAGTTGTTTTTTTTTTTCCTGTCTCGTGAGTGTTATTAAAACAAAGTAAATTCACATTTTCTAGGAAAGCTTAAAAATAGCTTTGCTGGAAAGCAGATTAAGTTGTCTTGTTTTTTTTTCTTCAGGAAACTGTAATCTAGATAATATAATTGGTATGTAATTTTTTCTGCTATTTAATTTGTAGAATGCAATTTGATTGAGGGGGAAGATCACGTAGAAGTAAATGGGGAAGTTTTTCAAAAACCATTTGTGGAAAAGCCAGTCAGTGCAGAAGACCACAATGTTTACATTTATTATCCAACTTCTGCTGGAGGTGGCAGTCAAAGACTCTTTAGAAAGGTGAACCTTTATAACATGTTGTATAGTGTTCCTCATTGTTGTATATGTTTTATTAAAAATAATATAAATTTTATAGAAAGTAATTGAGCATTTCATAAGATTATGATTAAATATTGAACTCTTGGAAATGTTTTGTTTCGAAGTAAATTCATAAAATTGATGTCAAACTGTGTTAGAAAAATAAAGTGTCATGGTGATTATTTAATTTCATTATGCAATATTCCTGCCTACAGAGTACCAAAAAATTACATGATTTTTCCTTTTACCTTTTATTTGTATTTCTGAAAAACTAGAAATTCAGTAAATAATAAGCAGTTTTAGAAAAATTTCTAGAAAAATAGAGTTCATAGAAAAAGTAAAAAGCAATACTAATAACTTTTACTTACATGAATGTATGTTTAAATTAAATATGAAATATAATGATAGTATATTATTTTTGAATTGGCAAAGACAGAAAAAAATTACCAAAGTAGTTGGAAAATAAATGCAATCCCCTAAAATTATTGGCAGGAATTCAGCCTCTTAGCAATATAATTTAGCAATGCATCAGAATTAAAAATACATCTATATAATCATGAATATGGTGGCTAGGGAGAGGAAGAAAAATAAAAAAAATTAAAAATGTGTTGTGTATCTGCTCCCTAAGATGAATGTAAACTTCATGTACTGAAAATATGTACTAATAAAATAAAATTTTAAAAAACGCAATGATATACCATTTTAACATCCATTATGCTCGCAAAATTAGAGCCTTACAGTATCAAGTACAGACAAGAATGTAGACTATCTGGCATTCTTCCATATTGCTGGTGAGACTAAATTGTCAAAATCGTTTCTAAAAAATTTTGGCAACATTTTCGAAAGCTGAACATGAACCACTTAGTAATTCCTTATAAACACAATTGTGCACATATGGTATGGTGACACTTAAAAAAATATTTAGAGCAACATCATTGTAATAACCAAAGCTTGAAAAACAACCTAAATGTACATTGATTGGAAAATAAATGCATTCTTGTGTATTTGCACAGTAAAAAATGCTGTGGTAGTAAAGATGAACAGTCCCAACATGGCTAAATCTTAGAAACAATTCTTTGCATTCATTGTTTTTTTGTGCCCTTTAACTTTTGTATAGTGTATGGACAGCACAAAATAATGTAGTACCAAATACAAAACGAGCACTGTTAAATAGGGATTAATCAAATATTTGAAAATTTCTAAAATGGAAATAGATGGTAAATAAGAGTTGTATTATTAAAATGAGGGAAATAATTTGGCTTTTATTTTTATGGACATTTTTTTTTTTCAGATTGGCAGTAGAAGTAGTGTATATTCCCCAGAAAGCAATGTACGAAAAACAGGTTCATATATATATGAAGAGTTTATGCCCACAGATGGTACTGATGTTAAGGTAGGATTGAAAGTATATTTTTAATTTTGATGACTTTTTTTTTTTTTTTTGTGGCACTAGGGATTGAACTCACAACCTCGCGCTTGCCAGGCAGGCACTTAGGCCACTGAGCTAAATCCCTGGCCCTAAATTTTGTGTATATAGTGATACTGGTGTTTGCAGAGTGGATTAATGTACATATGCTCCTAACTTACAAATCAGGGTTACATCATAGTGATAAACTCTTTGAAAATACCATAAGTTCAAAAAGCATTTACTACACTTTCCATGCTGAAAACAGTAGATTAGTATCATGGTATACCTTAAAATATTATGCTTACCATTTCTTGGCTGCCTAAAAGCTGTAACTCACTACCACTGCCGTGCATCGTGAGAGAGTGTCAGACCACACAGTATCACAGTCTCAGGAAAAGATCAAAATTCCAAGTATGATTTCTGAAGGTGTATTGTCTTTGTACCACCATAAAGCAAGTGGGAAAAAACTGCAAGTCAAACTATGTAGATTTAAATTTTGGATTTTGAGCTTACCAGTGATCTTAGAAAAAGAGAGACTCCTGTAGCTACTTGCAACTTCTGTTCTGGATCTCTTTCTTTTGTTTAGGGATTCTTAATCTGTTTCATTCCATGAGCACCTTTGGCAAGTGGAAGCTTATGGACCCTTTTAAAAATTAATGTTCTTGAGTACTTAAGCACACATGAAAGCAGGCGTGGTGGGACATGCCTGTCATCCCAGGACTCTGGGAGGCTAGGCAAGGAGGATCACAAATTTGACCTCAGCCTGGTAAACTTAAAGAATGACAGAGACTCTATATTCATTTAAAAAGAGTGGAGATGTAGCTTACTGCAAAGATCCTAGTTTCAATCCTTAGTATTTCAAAAATAAATGAATGAATAAGTAAATGGATAAAAAACAAACCACAAGGAAGACAATTTTTATTGAAGTGTAGTTATTAAAATATTTAAAACTGAAACTTTTTGATATAATAATACATGTACGATTGTAAGAGTCTAATAGTCACCAGTTTCTAAATCACTAGCGTAAAGATATTTTGAGATCTGTGACAACTAGAACGTGGTATAAAAAAATCCAGTAATTCAACTGGTAGCAAATAAGATCTTAATAACTTTACCTTTAGCCTTTCTCTAATCAGAGTGTTTTTTCTAAAGTATAAATTTCATCATGAACCACACCTGTCCTTCAAAATTCTCTTATGGATTCTCACTTGACCATAGGATAAGAAGCAGATTCATAAGCCTGGCAAGCAAGATGCTTCAGTCTGTTCTCTGTCTTATAAATCTCTTTTCTTCTGGAGTAAACTACATCAAATAACTTTACCTTACCCAAATACAGGTTTCATCCCTCTATTTTTTATGTTCATTAACTCTGCTTAGTAGAATCCCTTTCCTTCTCTTGTCTAAGTTCGTATTCATTCCTCCACTCCCTGTTAAATCTTTTTTGGGGTGACAGTTTTTTCTTTCTGTAATGTTTTATAGTTATTTCTATCTCTCTTTTGTTAAAACAATTTGGGGAATATAATGGTTAGTATAATAGTTGTCTGTAGAAAATGAAACCTTGCTTTACCAATTTGGCCGTCTATAAGTAATTATATTCCAGTGTGTTGAAAATTTTGGCATGTCAAGTAGAAAGACAGGTCTTTCTAATACTCTGGCCTGAATCATTGTTATTGTCTTTTTTTTCTTGGAATTTATTGTTCATGGTTTTACATTTGCATTATATATTTGACATTCATGGAAGGTTTATACAGTGGGTCCAGATTATGCTCATGCTGAAGCTCGAAAATCTCCAGCACTGGATGGCAAAGTAGAACGAGACAGTGAAGGAAAAGAAGTTAGGTACCCTGTTATTCTCAATGCACGAGAGAAATTAATCGCTTGGAAAGTCTGCCTTGCTTTTAAGGTAAGATGTTCTACAAGCCATTTGGCTCTTGTAAAAGGAATTCTAATTTACCTTTTTGAATAAGAAACATTATTTAAACTTAACATTAGAGAAGTAAGCTGAGAATGTAATTAGTACATCTGAACTGCTCATGTATTTCTTCAGGGGTCCGTGTAGTGTCAATGTATTGTACTGTAGTGCCAGTGTAGTCTTCCTGTAGTATATGAAAGCAAGTTGTATCTATTCAGAAATTTAAATCATACAGAATAACACAGCTAACCAGTGTTTAGGGTATTGCTTAACCTGTTTTTAAAAACCAGTTTAAAAACCAGTGGTTACAAATAAGTAATTTATTTTATTTCTTACCAGTGAAGTAAACCAACATATAACAATATACCTCTGGTCATTTATAGAGTACATGTTCTAATAAGACTAGAAGACTGAATGGTAATAGTTTAAATGTTAAAGTTTATAACTGTTTTTAAACAGCAAACAGTTTGTGGCTTTGATTTATTACGGGCGAATGGACAGTCCTATGTCTGTGATGTTAATGGCTTCAGTTTTGTGAAAAATTCCATGAAGTATTATGATGATTGTGCAAAAATACTTGGGTAAGTATTTATTAATTTTTCTTCTTTTTACCTTTGCATACTAGTTATTCACAAATCAAATAATTGTTGATATTAGATGAATAGGTTTTTTTTAAAACATTCTAGATTAAAATTCAGTGTTCGTAAAATGGTATTTTCAAAGACTCTGCCAGATCCTGAGTTATATTTAAAGATATCAAAGATAGATTTATGTATGACTATTATAAATGAAGGCCTTAAGACTTTAATTTCATAGATTTAGAAATGATTATTCAAAACATCCCTCAAGGTTTTCTTTGTAACAATAATTGAAAGATTTCATTGTCCTATTTGCTTATACAAAATTTAGCATATATGAGATTAATAGCCTAGTAAAATAGTGATACTTGAAATTCAGAATTTTTTTTTTTCATTTTTCATTTTACATTTTGCAGTTCTTTCCACAACAGTACTGGATGTTATTTGAAGTTAGTCTCATAAAATTATCAAATGAATATAAAAATTCATCGCATATAGAAATAGTACTTTTGTATTCATTGACCTGTTTTCTTAATGCCTTGGTTGAGAAGACTAGCAAGGCAAAACCTATTTTTTAAATTTCAAAGTATATAAGACAAAGCCACAGGAAACTTAATACTTTAAAATGTTTAATAATTGGAGCCATCTTTTATAGCACGTGTGAAAGACTGGTGAACTTATCCTTAAAATGAAATTGGATATTTTTCACCAAATTTTAGCACAAATGAAAAGTACCAAAACACCATATCATTACTTAGGCATGTTTACATTGTTCTGCTCATTAGTATAGTAGTGATTTGTTAAAAATTAGTGTGATTTTTAGAATGACATTTTAGAGGTTCAGTGAATAATATGAAAATAATGATCAATATTCACAAAGAAAGGTCTCGAATTCTAGAATGTATGCAATTAGGAATGATCTAGTTACAGTGATATATTTAATTCCAATATTGATTTATATTTTAAAACTAAAGCACCTAAGTAAATCTCAAATTTGTGGCGTTTTCCTTAATGCTCTGATATAACGATTTATAAGTAGTAATCTGTTTTTCCTTGATCAGGATTGATTCTTTGGACTAATTTTTATGTATTCACTAGTTTGCCTTATGATTCTTTATTATTCTGTCCCAGTTTTATCTTCCAATGAACTAATTTTTAGGGTTTTTTTTTTCTTTTTTGTCTTGAAGGAACATTGTAATGCGAGAGCTTGCTCCACAATTTCATATCCCCTGGTCAATACCCTTAGAAGCTGAAGATATTCCAATTGTACCAACTACATCTGGAACTATGTAAGTTTGAATTGTTTTCATTTGGAAATTTTTGAGTTTTCCTGTCAGTTAAATGGTATTGTAAGAAAAAATAAATTTTTTATGACCACAGGGACTACATGATGTATATTCATATCATTTGGTCTGAGTGTGGGAGAGTAGATTAATACGTTTACAAAGGTCCACTAGACTAAGTCTCTGATGTTTTTATGAATAGAATCCTGGAACATCCTTGAATAATTATAGAACTATGTAATTAAGCCGTAACAGAGAAAGAGGTGCCAATAAGTGTATTATTTAAACGTTCATAGTGGTTGTACAACTTCGGCTCTTTCCACTTTTATCTTGAGGTAAAATAATTAGATCAATATTGCTAAAGTGTTTCTTAACGTTTTACTAAGGAAGAATGCTCATTGAAAAGTCAGGTAAGTTGACTAAATGCTTCATATTCACAGTTCAGAGATTTATATTAACATGTTACATATTCTGAAATGTCAGATTGGAGGAAAAACTATTTAATTTTCTTTTTAAGTCAGCATTTCTCAAACTTCTTTGCAATTTTTTCAGATAATTATTAACATGTTGCTGAATTCTGTTCAGCAGCTCACACTTTAACAGTTAAACCTTAATTCGAACATGCTTCTAAAATAGTTTTATCTTCCAGTAAGTTGAGTTTTAAATACTTGTTCTTGAATAGGCAAAATTTGACAAATGTATAAGTATTATAGCCATCAGGAAGAACTTTATTTTGTTTTGATTTAAGGAAATCTAAGTTTATACTTATCAAATGCTGTAGGGCACATATTCAGAGATCAGATTCTACATACTTTTATCCCAGAGTCAACATTAGTATCTCTTGAGATGAGGAAGTATTATATATTTTACTACAATCCCCTCCTCTAGATCTTAAATTATTTGTGGGGTTTGATTTCATATAATTAAGACTAGCTTATTGAGCCGGGTGTGGTGGCTCACGCCTGTAATCCCAGCACTCGGGAGGCTGAGACAGGCGGATCGTTGTGAGTTCGAGACCAGCCTGGGCTACAAAGTGAGCTCAAGGCCAGCCTGAATGGCATAGTGAGACCCTGTCTCAAAAACAGGGCTGGGGATCTAGCTCAGCGGTCTAAGCCGCCTGCCCGGCAAGCGCAAGGTCATGAGTTCAATCCCCAGTGCTGCAAAAAAAAAAAAAAAGACTAGCTTATTGCAAGTACTGTTCTTCATGGGGAAGAACTTCAAAAGGTAAATCAACAACTGGATCTTGGTAGTATATTAATCGGAATTATATAGCACAGATCCTTATTAGACAATTGAAAACATTTTTTTTTCCTTAATTTCAGGATGGAACTTAGATGTGTCATAGCTGTCATACGTCATGGTGATAGAACACCAAAGCAAAAAATGAAAATGGAAGTGAGGCACCAAAAGTATGTCTCAAGAAGAATAATTTAACACTGATGATACAAATTCAAGTTCTGATAAACATTATGTTCTTTTGGTTAATTCATCACATAGAAAACTTTTACTTGCTATATATTTGGCATTAATATGTAAACCATTGAATGAATACAAATTTATTACAAATAATTGTATATGCTAGCATCTGGAAATTATTGTGGTAACATCCATAAATACCTGGCTTTCACTTATTGTTCTAAAGGTGTTCTTTAATCTTGGTCTGTTATTCTCTTGCATTGGATTCTGAGAATCGTTAACCTCTCAGCCTTCTAGAAAAAAGTCAGTGGAAAGCTATTTCTATTCAGTGCTTGATGATAAAATTTAAAAACCTAAGTCATTAATTACGTGTTGACAGGTATTTCTTAATTTGTATACACTTATGTCAGAGAATATTCCACAGCATCACAAAAAATTATGTATTTAATTTCCACCATGAGAAAACTTTGAAAAAGTAACATGGTGACTGTTAGAGTGATATGGTTTAAGAAAGTAGTAGGTTCTATAGTAAATGGAGAGGAGCAAAAGCAAGAAACTGTGGAGTGCAACTGGAGTTGTAGATAGTAGGGAGACTGAGGCAGGAGGATCACTTGAGTCAGGGAATTCCAGGCCAGCCCAGGCAATCTAGAAAAACCTCCTTCCAGCAGTGAAGAAAGTGGAGGAGGGATGTGGTACACTGCAGTGAAAGAGAAAACATAGTATGTTAAATTCATAGGTTTTCATTTATTATGCCATATCTCTCACTTCATTAGTTTAAATATATGATAGGACTATTAATTATTGCAAGCAGCTAACAGTGCTCTATTTTTTTTTATAAGATTTTTCGATCTTTTTGAAAAGTGTGATGGCTATAAATCAGGGAAGTTAAAGCTCAAAAAGCCAAAACAATTACAGGCAAGTGTATTTGGTTTCTTGTTGTATTTAAAATTCTTAACGGTGAAATGACATAAAAATTCAGTTCTTTATTAACTCTTTTATAGGAAGTGCTTGATATTGCACGACAACTTCTTATGGAACTAGGGCAAAATAATGATTCCGAAATTGAGGAAAACAAGTCCAAACTTGAACAACTTAAGACTGTATTAGAGATGTGAGTAACTTTTGAAGCTCTTAATTTTGATACTTTTTTTATACATGATTTTTCACTTTATTTTATTATATTTTATTGGTACCTATTAATTTTATAGAATACTGGGTTTCGGTGGGGTGTTTGCGTACATATGTATATCCTATTTTGATCATATCTGTCCTACCTATTCTCTCCTTTACACTCTGCTCCCTGTCCCCTTATTTTCTTCCTTTTGTCTAATAATAGTCTGCCTTCAACTTTCATGTTCTCTTTAATTTTTTTATATTTTTTAGATTCTACTTATTGGAGAAAACATGCAAAATTGTCTTTCTGAGTCTGGCTTATTTCTCTCAACATGATAATGTCGACTTCCATTTTTTTGCAGATGATATATTTTAATTCTTTATGGCTGAAAAATACTCCTATATATGCTTTGTTTGTTTCTTTCTTTTTTTTCGTTGATGGGTACCTAGGATGGCTACCTGTGTTGGGTATTGTGAATTGTGCTATAATCAACACGGGTGTGAATGTATCTCTCTAGTATGCTCACTTTAATTCTTTGGTATACACCAAAGAGTAGTATAGCTGGATCTTATGATAGTTCTGTTTTTAGTTTTTTGATGAATCTCTACGCTGATGTCCATAGTGGTTATACTAATTTGCATATCTATTACCATTGTAGAAGTGTTCCTTTTTCCCTGCATCCTCACTAGTGCTTTTCTTTTATTTCTTTTCTTTTCTTTTTTTGGACAGTAACCATTCTGATTAGGGTGAGATGGAATGTCAGTGTAGTTTTGATTTGCATTTCCCTAATGACTGGGTATGTTAAACATTTTTTCATATATTTATTGGCCATTTGTACCATGAATCTGTCTGTTCAGTTTATTTGCCCTTTTTTTTGTAATAAGTATTTTCAGGTTTCTATACATTTTAAGTATTAACCCTCTGTTGGACAAGTAGCTGATAAACATTTTCTCCTATTTTGTATTCACTATGCTGATTGTTTTTCTTTTTTGTTTTATTATTAAGTTTAATGGTACATTTTAAATGTACATAACGTTTCATAATAGGGACTTAGTACAGGTACATGATTTATCTCAATCCCTTCTTTTTTTCCCATTCTCTTAACTTTCCTTCAATCACTCTTCCCCTCCTTATTTACACAAATTTGTTTCCATTTTTCCTTCTTTTCTGTTTTTTTTTATTTTTTTATTTTCCCTTCCTTCATATCCCCCTCCCTCCTGCTTAGTTCCCTTTTCCCAATTGTGCATTTTCTTCCTATTTCATAGCATCTAGCGTACATTGTGGTCCTTATCTACGTTTTTGGTTTCTTGCACCAGGGAAACAATGTGATATTTACATGTGTGTTCAATTTATTTCATTTAAGGGTATGGTCTCAAGGTTCATCCATTTACCCTAGGAATGTCTCCAGTTTATCCTTCTTTATGGCTGAGTAGTATTCTATTGTATTTTTTAAAAAACCACATTTTCTTTATCTGTTCATCAGTTGATGGGCATTTGAGCTGTTTCCAAGATTTAGCTATTACAAACTGTGCTGCTGTAAACATGGATGTACCTACATTGCTCTGGTTTAATGTTTTTAATTCTTTCAGGAAGATAACAACAAGGGGATTAGCTGGGTCAAGTGGTACCTCTAATCCTAGTTTTTTGAGGAGTCTCCACACTGATTTCCACAGTGGTTGCCCCAGTCTGCAGTCCTATCAACAGTGGAGAAGTGTCCCTTTTTCCTCACAGCCTCTCCAGCATTTGTTATTGGTCGATTTTTTGATGATAGCCATTTTTTCTGGAGTGAGATGGAATCTCAGTGCTGTTCTAATTTGCATCTCTCGAATGACAGTTATGTTGAACATTTTTTTCACATATTATTTGCCATTTGTACTTCTTCATTTGACAAGTACCTATTCATTTCAGATGCCCATTTTTGAACTGGGTCTTTCCATTTGGGAAGTCTGATTTTTTTTTAATCCTTTATGTATTCTAAATATTAGTTCTTTGTCTAAGGAACAACTGGCAAAATTTTTTCCCACTCAGTAGGTTGTATCTTCACTCTGTTGGTGGTCTCTCTTGCTATGCAAAAATTTTTTCATAAGATGAGATCCCAGTTGTTGATTCCTTGTAATATTTCCCTTGAGGTCTGGGTTTTGTTCATAAAGTCTTCGTTTACACCTGCGTCTTCAAAAGTTCTACCTATTCTATCTTCCAGCAGATTTATTGTTTCTGTTTTAATATTTAGATCTTTGATCCATTTTGATTTTAGTTTAATGCATGGTGAGAGATAAGGTTCTAATTTTTGTCTTTGGCATATGGAAAGCCAGTTCTCCAGCCCCATTTATTTAAAGAATCTGTCTTTCTTCCAGGGAGAGGCTTGGCCCCTTTGTTGAAGATAAGTTGGCTGAGTGTGTTTGGGTTTGTGTCTGCATCTTCTAATCTACTCCACTGATTCTTGGGTCTAGTTTTTTTTTTTTTTTTTTTTTAATCGCTGTAGCTTGCTGGATACAGAGTCATCACTCAATAATCAGTAGCATTTCTGTATGCAAATAACAAACTCACTCAGAGAAAATTTAGGGAAACCACACCTTTCATAATAGCATCCGAAAAAATGAAATACATAGAAATCAATGTAACAAAAAAAGTAAGATATCTTTACTCTGAAAAATATGGTATGCTGAAAAAGGAGTTCAAAGAGGATATTAGAAAATGGAAAGATACCTCTTGTTCTTGGTTAGGAGGAATCAACATAGGGGAAATTAACGTACTCCCCAAATTGTTCTACAGATTTAATGCAATCTCAATCAAAACACCAACAGCATACAACACAAACTAAGGAAAAGAATCCTAAAATTCTTCAGATTGTTTTTCTTTGCTGTGAAGAAGTTTTTAAATTTGATGCAGTCTCATTTTTTGATTGTTATTATTAATTCATGTTTTTGGAGTCTTGTGGAAGTTGTATCCTGTGCCTATAACCTCAAGTGTTTTCCTGTTTTCTTCCAGCAGTTTTAGAGTTTCACATCTTACACCAGGGGTGGCGAACCTATGGCACACATGCCGCAGTGGGCAAACAGCCCTCTCCGTCAGCACGCGAGCCGAGTCTCCCCAGCGTCACCCCAGCACCCGAGCGTTCAGGTTTAATTGCAGTGTTGGCCCTTAGCAAATACATAAGTGAATTTGGGGTTGCAGTTTGGGCACTTGGTCTCTAAAAGGGTCACCATTGCTCTCTTCTAACTAGGCGTTTGATCCTTTAGTGTTTATTTTTTTATATGGAACATGTCATGAATCTATATGTCATCCTTCCACAAGGACCGTGATATTTCTCTCTGTATCATTCCAATTTTAGTACATATGCTGCCAGAGCAAGCGCCTTTGATCCATTTTTGTGCAGGGTGAGAGTTAAGAATGTGGCTTAAATTTTTCTACATATGAATATCCAGTTTCCCCGCACCATTTGTTAGAATCTGTCTTCTCCGTCGTGTATATTTTGGCCCCTTTGGCAAGAATCAGACTGCTGTAGTTGTGTGGTTTTGTTTCCATATCCTGTATTTCATTCCACTGGTAGACATGTCTGATTTATTTGTTTGTTTTTGCCAGTTCTGTGTTATTTTGTTATTATAACTTTGTACTATAACTTGAAATCAGGTTTTGTCATGGCTCCAGCATTGCTCTTTTTGCTCTGGATTGCTTTCATGTTTTCATATGAATTTAGGAGGTTTTTTTTTTTT
>RJWT010013973.1:0-21394 GCA_004365215.1 Cuniculus paca
CTTGCAATGCCTTAAGTTTGTTTTCCTCATTTGTGTTTTGCACTTGCAAATTTTCAATACTTGCAGATTTTCAATTTTTGCTTTGGTTACTCTTGTTCTACAGTGTCATTTCCTAAGAATTGTTTGAGAAGAAAGTAATTCCAACTCAGCACTAGCAGATGTTCCATTTTTAAAAACAGGGAGATTATAGTTAATTACATGTGGAAAACATAAGAATAAAGTTAAATTAGTTACTTTTTTTGAGCATTGTGAATTTCCAAGGAAGAATACAGAACCTAACTTTTTCCAAATTTCGTTTTAGTGTACAGAGAGGGACACAGATTTATCTTGCCCACATCATGAAGAGCCAGTGAGGGCAACGTATCTGAGTAACGATACCCTAGATGTGTCTGTACTTCCTGTCTTCAGGGAGGACTTCCTTTCCCTTTGAGCTTATCATTGTGCAATGCAACACTACCTTTTATTCTCAACACCAACCACTTCTATTTAACATTCACCTTGTCTCCATTCTGTTTGTAATTCTTGCAGTTGCTGGAGTTTCCCACAGACTTCAAAAATGCTGAGGCTTGACATTATGGTGCTACAAAATATTTCAACTGAACTAGGACACTTTATACTTTTGATTATGTGACTGTAATCAAAGTCTACTACAGACACTTCATATCTGTAGTGTTCTTTTCGTAGATGAGTGTTCCTCTGGCATTCCAGATTACTGTTTGGTGTTTGCAATTATAATTCTAGCACAAATCAACAGTGACACTTCTCTCACTTCTGCAACAGAGATGAGAGAATTCTGAGGCTGTATCACTGTGGGGCTCAGGACTTTTGCGGGTGACTCCCAAGATGATCTTAAAATACTCCTGAGCCTCAGTCATGAAGCCAGAATGTGAAATTACAGTATCAGTAACTCTTCTAAAAGGTAGCTTAGGAAGACAAATTTTTCTACATCGCCTTAATAAATTCTTTGATTGACATAAAAGTATGTGGAGAACTTTATCAACTGTCTGAATCCAACTCAGGACTTGAAAGGCTGTCAGTCACAGGTGATCAGAGAAAAGGCAGGCAATCACGGTAAGACAGTGGGCGTGCATCCCTCTCACCTGGCAACTCCATGTCAGAGAAAAACATTTGCTAGCTTCCTAGAGCTACATTATTCAAAATATAGGAAGGCTGGAAACAACTTAAACATTTAATATTTAAAGGCTGTCAAAAACTTGCTGAGATGAGCTAAAATACAAATGCACTGTATGGAAACATGAGAAAAAGAACACTGTATATAACTTTCTCTTAATTAAAATATAGAAGACCTATAATAAAACAATGTTTACATGATGATAAGGATAGAACAAATATATTAAAAAGATTAATACAATGAAAGTGTTCTTGGTTGTACTTTGTTTATTAAAGTTAGTTATATACGGAATTAGACATACCTTACAAAGCCTTAGACAAATTATTCTATCTGTAAACAAAATATAATGTCTGTGGGCGTCACATCTGGATAAGCATCTAAATGTATATTGTTAAGTACATATACAAATTGGAACATACATGTAAATAAGCTCAAAACAATGTTATGAAAATACTACGCTAATTAAATAGGAGAGATATTGAGAAGAAATACGTATTTGTTCCTTTCTGTGGGCTCCACTGTCCTAATGGAGGCCAGAAAGAGAAGGATGAAGTCTTCCTTTGCTCCAGATTGTCTCGCCTATCTGTGAGTGATGAAGGTCAACCAAGGTCACCTGACTGTCAGGGCACTGGCCACTTTGCACTGGTTAATTAGAGGAGCACTGCGGACCCTAAGCTTGCCTGTTTAAACATCCTTGGCTTCGGGAGTGGGAATGCTGAACCAGCAGGATGAACGAAGTTGAGGACACCGGAGGAAGAGAGGAGGGGGCACGGGGGTCTCAGGACCCTGGCTCCGAAGGTGACACAGGTCATGGTGAAGAGAATGCAACACTTAGCAGGAGACAGAGGGCTGTCTACATACACAGATGCCACGCACACACTGGGAAAGGGAATCGATTCTCAAGAGAGGAGATGGGGTGGGGAGGGCTGACGTGGGACGGCTGGGAAGGCTCGCAGGGACGGGAGCAGAGTCAAGCAGCTTTCCATTCAGTTTCCAAGGCTCTGCCCGAACCCGCCAGAAGCACAGAAACGCATGAAACACGACCCTGATGCACACCCACTCTTCCCTAGCTGGACACCGGGGCTGGCGTGGAGCTGACTGCTCCTCCGTGATGTCAGCGTTCAGCGCCACCAGGGTGAAAGGTGAGGTCACTCCAGCAACTCTCAGTGGACACTTAACATAACTCATAGAGTTGTCCAAATCCTTTCAAGAAAATAGCATCAGTGCCCTTATCGGCACGATACAAAATCCTTTCTTAACCCATCAATGAAAGGCAGCTGAATTAAAAATTCCTGCTCGCTGCAAGCAGCAGATAATTAACTGTAGGTCCAACCTGGCAGAGTCGTAAAGCACTGACACAGGGACCCTGGGCTCTGGGAAGTTCCTGGGAGGCCGAGAGTCTCGCCCCTCGATTTCATAAGCACTGTGATTTTTATATCTTGTAGCCATGCTTTCTGCATTTTAAGAAGTTTCCATTAAGCTAGCATTATACTAACATCAAAATAATTTTCAAAGAAAATAACCACCCTCTAGCCTTCCCCGACACTAAACGTCTTTAATGAGTCCGCGGGCGCGGGCGCCTTGGCGCGGTAAGCACACCGGATATAATGTAATGGAGCGGGCTTTGTGAAAGGCGCCCTTAGCGTTTCTTAACAATACCTTCTGTCAAACTTCCTCAGCTTGCTCATTTAATTAGCACACATTATGAGGAATTCAATGTAAGCTACAGGCCCATTAAAATGTGAAAATAATAGACTCCTCCTAAATATATACCACAAAAGGCATATTTTACAAAAAGTATAATTTTTAGACACTTCATAATTTACATGTACACACTACTTTCATCTTACCTCTTCTCCAGACAGATAGTAGGCCGACAGCAGTCCACCAACAAAGCGGATGTTCACTTCAAACACAGAAATCTCCGCATTCTGGAGAGACAAAAGAAGAAGGGTCAAAAATACTCCGTGCATACCATTTGGAAAACCATCCCTGCGAGGCACTGCACCACGTGTTCAAAGTGTGCTCAATCCCACACGCTTGCCCAAGGGATTCACACGCAAGGGGGGCGTTCTCTCTTTTAATACGTTTGCGTAGATAGGAATAATTTTGGCTCTTAGAAATTACAAAGTACTTATAAAGTTCTTTCTCCCTTGTATTCCGCAGAGACAACTGTACAATACTTGATATTCTCCATTTGTGCGCATGCAGTAGGACCAGGGCACTGTCTCAATTCTGTTTCCCCTTGATCTTATCCCTCCTGAGCGGCCAACTGGACTGTCCTGTGGTGGGCAGTTCAGCCTGAGTCCAGCAGTCTGTTCCCACTATGTTACAGTAGCACAGAGAAATACGAAGGATCTAAAGCCAGGGACCTGGGGTCCTGGTTTTCCAACTTTCTGCTGGTGACTTGGGATAGCTGCATCTCTCTGAGGTGACAATGCATCTTTGCATAAAGGAGATGATGATAATAATAATGCATGCTGCATCTGGCTACCACTTCTCTTATTTATTTCATAGTAACAGTTTGCTTTTATCATTTCTTACAATGTGACTGTTTTTTGCCCTCATACTGATCTTATGAATTAATTACTGCTCTTACCACCATTTCAGAGATGGAGAAATCTAGACTTACAGCGGGGAATGTGACTTTTTGAAGGCCAGACAATTAACAAGTGACACACTCAGGGTTTGAACGCAAGTCCTCTGATTTCTGGGACTGAGTGAGTCCTGGATACCTCGCAAGTTGAGCACCATGCCTTTTCATCAGTAGTCAAATAACTGGCACAAAATTAGTAACTATTGCTCATACTTTTCTTCTTTTATAATATTTAATTTAATACCACTAAATAGATTTTTTTATTCTTTATTTTGAAAAGAATACAACCAAACAAAATAAAACAGAGTCAATCACAAGAAAACAATGAACATGGTACATGACTTCTAAAGAGGGTAAAAAGCAATCGATAATGGCTACCATAATGCTTCTTGTTACCTGCAATGTACCTGCCCACACCATCAGGGATAAATAAAATCAAACAAAATAGAAACAAATAAAAACAGTAAAAAACAAAACAAAACAAAACAAACAAAGCAGAAAAATGTAGCAATACAGAACTTCAAGATACTAGTAAAACAGCAGTGGCTACCATAATGCTCCTGGTTATCCTCAGAATAGTTGCCTACACCTTCAGACATACTACAATCAAACGACACAGAATAGAGTAAAATCAATCAAAACACAACAATGAAAGCAAAACAGAGTTTCTAAACAAGATAATTGGACATCCTCGCCCACTAAATAGATTTGTCTTGCGTTGTTGCTGAATGACTAGCACCGCTGACCTGTAACAGGGATAAGACGCACTCAGGCTTTGGCTAACGTCTCTCCACAGGTGTCGGGTCTCTCTGTGACCATGACTGTGCCCACCACCAAACCACGCACTGAGGGTCCTCAGGGGCAACCGCATGCCTTAGCATGCAGAGTCAGTGCCTGGCAGGTGAACTCGTCCAAGTCATCTGAGATGTCATTTTACTAACAAATATTTATCAAGGAAGTACTGTGCATCAGGCCCCGTCTCAGGACACAGGGACACCACAGGGAAGACTGCAGAGCTGCTTGAACTCACTGGTTCTACTTCTTATTGGGAGAGAGAAAACATTTTCAGAAAATATAGGCGACAGCCATTTTACTCCCACGTGCTCTCTGTAAAAGGTATATGGATCGCATAATCAAGGCTAAATAACTGCTTAAGAAAATGTTTAAAACTTCGTGCAAAGGCAAGATTATGAAAACAAGAAGGCTAATATTTGTCAAAGTTAGGTAAAAGCACCCTAAAATAAGACTATTTGATGACTTTGTTTAAAAGTACTTCATAATTTGTAATATGCACCTAATGTACTTTGATAAAAAGCACTCTATATGGGTGCAATTTATCCCATATTGCACCTGTATAGGTACAATTTATCCTCTTGCCTCAGCCTCCTGAATGCTGGGATTACAGGTGTGTAACACCACACTTGGCTTGTATTTTCCAATTTTTAAACCTGAGAACAGACCCCCACATTTCTGATGACTGAACCTGTAGAGAATGTATTATGTTCTTATTTCAGCTGCAGGCTCATTACATATGCATCCTCTCCTGCCTACAAAAATTCTGGATCATCAGGACCTTTCTGTAGACATCTAATAAAAATTACTGCAAAGTAGAGGACTTAGCCATGTCAAACACCACAGAAATACGTGTCCAGCTAGACACTCATCACCTGTTGGCTATAGTTATTCAAGCAGCTATTGATCCAACTCTGTAGTGTTCTCAAACCTAAATTCTACTTGTTGAGCCCTGTCTGTAAAGTACTGACAGATGACCTTCACAATGCTAGGTCAAGGTCAGATGCTATGATGTCTGAATTTCAGGGATCTAATAGCCTAGCAAGCCCATCTGCAAAGCAAATCTGGCCCGTTTGTGAATGCATGCAGGCTGCAGTGGCCGCTGTATCCTGTCCTTAAAAATCTCGCTCAGGAAGGTCACAGCCTCACCATCAGTAAGTCTCAGCAGTTGCCATCTTCCTGTTTGGGAAGCAGGGTGACAACTGAATTCCCAAACACAATTCTTTATCCTTTTTCTGCAAAGTTAAATTAGAAACCTTAATTTGAGCTCTTTAATATTCTAGGTTATATTATATATTAGGTCAGAATATTGAAATTTAGACACTTTAGATTACGTCTTACACATCCTTAGGTGACAAGGACTAAAAAGACACAAATTCTTCCACTACCACAAACTAGTTAGTGCATTATAAAAACCCGAGCCTTACAGTCAGGAAGACGTGGGGCTGAGGACTGGTCCAGGAGAGGCAGGGTCTCATGCAGCCTGAGCCGTGGTTCTGTCATGGGTGCAGTGGGACAGCACGCGCCTTCAGTCAGGCACTCCTGGAGTCTTGGCTCCCAATGTCTGCTCAGCACAGACTTCTGAACCGCCTTCCCAGGGAAATCTTGCGAGCCAATGCCCACTTGCTGTGACCCTCCTTGGGGTGAGATACCTCCAGGGCTAAGTGCCTTCTGTGGAAATTGAGCACCCTGTCTGGCTTTCCTTTGGACTTGACATACTTTATAAGATACCAGGATGTTCAAAATTGAATTCTAGGTGCAAGTTTTCAGGCCACTTTTATAAACTTCTGCTGTCAACAACCATCAAAATTGTTATATTAAATTTAAGACAATGTATTTCTCCTATTAACATGCATGCAGTGTTGCTAAAATGTTCTAAACTCCTAGTGACAGCGGCTGGGTGGGACAGGATAGTATGCAGACGGAGCAGACTGCAGCCCTAAAACCTGACGTGGTTTACCCTAGCAATCTGTGTGAGCTTTGCAGTCTGCTTCCCTTGCTTGTTTTAAAATAAAAATAGCTTCATCTTTACATCTGTCTGTAAGATCTCATCCTAAGAACATGCCCACACAGTGTGTGGCTGATCGAATGTGGTCTTATGTGAGTATCAGCTTGAGACAGAGATGGAGTCTTTTGTTTAAACTGCATACACTGATTAGCTCATGTCACAACGGATGAGCAAGCACTGGCTGGAAATTTTTGGCTAAAGATCTGCAAAAAAAAAAAAAAAGAAAAACCCTACATTGGAGAAACCGCTCTTTCGTGTTTTTATTTTGGCAACAGCTATGGAATCAAAGAATGTATGCTACTGGATTCATATACAAATTAAATAAAATAGGCAGTATTATTGCACAGTCCAACTGATCAGAGAGACCAATGAGGAAGAAGAAGGATTTCCAGGATTTTAGATGCACACTGATCCAGCTAAACTTATGTCCAAAGTGCTGGGCATTAGAACAAAGGAAAGCTTCTAGTTTTACACATTTGGCTGGGGGGGATCTTTAGAGACGGGCGTGGGGCAGGGTACAGAAGCAAGACAAAGCGACTGATAACTAAGCCTTGAGAGAAGACAGAGCTTTATGAATCCTGTGAGAACAGGACGACATAAGCTCTGTTACAGGACGTAATTGCCAGCCTTATCTGTACCAGAACAAGAAGTTACTGCTACGGGGCAAGGGGAGTTCAAGGGACACTGCTCTTCACGTCCTGCTTCATTCAGTATGACCAAGCGCGCACCAAAACTCAAGACGTGAGTCATGAAAATCATGCGAAGATTATGTACTGGAACTAACCTCCCTTAGTACCTAAGACGTGGGCGCACTGTGCTGATAATTCCCACCTAAAGTATGTACATTCTCTTCGTATTTGTCTTTAATTTAGTATGCAGACAAAAGGAGGAGATAAGGTGATAAAAATTGCCAAAATGGACAAAAAGAGTCAACATTTATAAATTACTCTGTATCTTCCTTAACTACCATCGAGCTCCATCTCTCTGCTGGGAAAAGCCCTCTCCAAGCCAACGCATAAGGAACGCTCGGACGCAGACTCTAACCCCAGATGAGTTTGGAATCTGTCCAAAGGAGCACCTGGAATCAAGCTCCTCCTCCCACTGGATGGACAGCATTTTAAACAGTGCAGAGCCTGTCATTAGACTGTGTTCTTGAGCAACTTACTCACCAAAGTTACCTGTAAAGTGATACATCCTGAGAGCTCTCAGTAAGTGAAGACAGGTTTGATCACGAGAGCAACAAACTTAGGTTCTGGGGCAGACATGGCCACTGTTTCCTTTTACGGAGGGACCACAGAGACACAGCTTCCCCTGAACAGATCAGTTCTTTCTGTGGATCGCCAGGCCTCTGGGTATTACTTAGAATGAAACTTGTATCAGAATTTTCTTAATTGTTACCTTATGCATCTACACAGCACAATACATCTGACTGATGTGAGCCAATTGAAAAGAACTGCTTGGAAAAGAACTCTTCACAAATCGTTAAATCCTATTCTGAATTTTTTTTTTCCAGATTGAATTTAAAACACAATAGGCCTCTTTTAAAGGGCAATTCTCTGATCCCTAAAGTCAGAGTATTCCATTACTAGCTATTCCCCCAAACTCCCTTTGTTACAGGCAGATGGGTTAGACAGAAATATTATAGGCAGGCAGACAGGCTGGGCCCTTGAAGGAGCCAGAGCAGAAGCCCAGATACCTTGTAACTGTGAGGGAGACAGACACCTTCTGCTGTGGGCCAGACCTCAACAGAAAACATAAAACAAAGGCACCCACACGCTTCCTATGGTTAAGCATCAGGGATTGATATCCTAAATAGGCCTCTATCACCCTGAGGAAGCCCAAAGGAGCCACTAACCCAACCCACTGCAGGAAGAGTCACTGCTCTATGTTCAGGCCTGCTTGCCAAGTGACTCACTTCCCCATTTGATCCCAATTTAATCAATTTTACCTGAGCAACCACACACATAATCTTATTGGTTGACCATAGCTCTGCCCCACCTCATGCTCACCTTGCGATTTCCCATTTTTCCCCACCTTGGACCTACCTCCCCTTGAGGTTTTGCTCTATAAAAATGCATAGAAAAGGCAGAGTCTTTAGCAACCCACTTGGGACCTTTTCTGCCTGTCTCTTAGACAGAAGCTTTCTTTCTTTCAATAAATATATTCTGCTCTTAACCTCCACCGTTCCTAAAATTCATTCTTCGATCTTAGGTAACACAAACTCATACCGGACATCTAGCAGTTGAGAGTTTCTTTCCCTTATATCACCTTCGGCAGTTACATAAGCTGGGATTTCCAGGCCATTCATCATACATGAGAAATAACAAGGTTTAGTGATCACCCCTGTGACATACCACCATAATGACTACATTTAATAACAAGTACTCACTACAATCCAGTGTAGCAACGATGTTTAATAACAAGTGCACCACTACTAACACAATTACCAATCATGCTTTTCTTTACTGACAGGCATTTTGGAACTTACATAAGACTTTTCAAAACTGATTTATTACAGACAAGTGTTTACCTAAAATCCTTGCCCACAGTTAGGATTAACATACACTATTACTTACAAACGCCACTGAAAAGTACATGCTGTGTTAACACTTTGAAGATTAAGAGCAAGTATAAAACTTCTTTTTAACAGATTCAATGGCAGTGTTTCGCACACCCAGAGCTTTCAGTTTCACATTTAAGTAACAGGAGTCTTTTAAGATTGTTAAGGACCTGCAAGCTGTCTGAGCACAAGGACAGGAAGGAAGCATCTGGCCGGCCGTAATGGGTGGGTTTGCCATGCAGGGTGGGAAGGTTCTGGAGAAGCAGCCAGACCATGATACTGGACAGTCAGTGTGTGTGGATCAAATGCTCCTGGGGTGCCCGGATCTTGGGCCACCATGTGCCTCAATGGATGAGCACTACTGCCCACAGCTTGGGTGCTGATGGGAGTGGCTCGGCTGGAGGCATCATTGGGCTGCTCCTCCCCTGAGCCCTGTGCTGCTTCTAGCTGCCATGTGGAGAGCAGCTGTGTTCCCCCACCCTCTGCTGCCCTTCCGCCTCCGCTCAGGGTCAGCAGTGGACCGCCTGTGTTCACTGTCTTTTCATGCATTTATTTATTATTTACTTATTTATCTATTTATTGGTGGTGGTGATAAAAGGGAATAAATTCCTAAAAGGGTTTGTGCAATAAGCTACACTCTCAGCCCCACCCCACCCTTTTTGAGACAAGGTCTCACTATGTAGTCCAGATTGGCCTTGAACTCATGGCAATTCTGCAGCCTCAACCTCCTGAGTGCTGGGATTACAGGCATGCTCCACCACACCCGATTTTGTTTTTTGAGACAAGGTCTCCCTAAGTCACAAGGTTGCCTGTGCTGGGCTTGAGTTGCAGTCCTCTGCCTCAGCCTCCCAGAGTGCAAACCAGCTGACCATGGACTGAAACTGAGTAAATACAAATATCCTCTGTGTCACAGGGGCCAGGTATAATAATTTATCCCAGCAATGGGAAAGCTGGCCAACAGAAGTCCAATCTATCTCGTATCAGAGACAACAGCTCCTCTTACATCCAAACCCCAAATGATCACTTTGGTAGGTAGTCTTAGCATTCCATGGAAAATACTTTAGTATTTAGCATTTATAACCTCAACAGAATAATGAACTTGGCTATCTGCATCTATTGGGATGTACCTCTGCTTCAAAACAGATCTTTTCCAAGAGCAAAGCTAAGTGCCTTCTTTCATGCCTGGTGGTAGAGAACTGTGGGTGGAGGCCCAGCACTCACTCAGTTGTGTAGGACATCAGGGTTGCTTCCTGAAGTCAACATACAGCTTTCAGACAGGTCTCCTACCCTTATTTAGCTTATTTCCTTGAAATGGAAAGAAGCATGGCATTCCAACTGGATAAGCAAACAGATCTTAAAAACTAAATTCTAGAAACCTTTTGCTACTAAGTACCTCGATTATGCAAAACACAGTGTCCACTACAATCAGAGGCATGACGCCTGGGCGGGCCGAGGTTCACACTACTGTGTGCTGCTACTTAACATCTGCAGAAATTCCATCATCCCTTGTCTTTCTCAAAGCCCTCTGCTTACACCAAGACATTCACCTTCAGGTAGAAAGATGATGTTAAGGGTGGTTTTCATATGGCTTTTGTGTTTACAGAGAATCTGCATTAAACACTGTTACCTGGAGAAACGTCTCCATAGTCGAACTGTTCTATAAAATTTGCTACTGAATTGTGCTTTTGGCATTTCTTGGGTGAGTATCTAGGGAGCTGATTCTTCTAAGGAGCCAGCAGACAAGAGGCAGCCCACAACTAGACTGAGAAATGTCTTCCCAGAAACCTTAATCATTTTCGGTTGTCCTGATATTCATGATCTTCCCACAACAGGGACTAACATCAGTCCCCAATCTGTCTGGGAAGTAGGTTAGGCCAAAGAGGTAGATCAACTGCACCTGAGCTGCAGATCATTTCTAACTATGTAAAACTATGACATAAAACAGCCACCTTGTGCCATCTGCTTGCCTCCTTGCTGAGTCTACCACACACGGTTGACAAGCAAGACAGGAGAGCTGGCTTCTCACTCTTCACAAGACTTCCTGAGTACCTATGAAGTGACACATGAGAATGAGTTCTGTGACATTAAGTCACACGCCTAACCTTAGATGACTCAGATTCTCTGGTTGCTTATATTTCTCAACTCACTGAATTTCCTCTCCAACAAAACAGGGTCACTGAGTCAGGTAAGCCTTGTTCAAATCACAGCTTACTCTTGCTGCATAGTTTAGGCAGATTAATTAATCACATCTTTATCTATAAACAACAGAGACAATACCACTTAGCCTATGAGGCTGTCACAGAGATGGAGCACGCTAACCTCCAAAGATGCCTGCCAGTGTGCTACCTGCACCGTCTTGGATACTCACTGACCTCCTCCTGGACCTTCGATGGACAGCCCAGCTCTAGCAAGGGTGTCTGGACACTTCTCGCACTAGACAAGGGACTCCATATGGGTAACTGATGGATCCTTTGAAGGATTCTGGTAAAGGGCTGGAGGATCAAATGAATAATGAATAAACAAGCCATGGTCTTAGATTTTTTCTATCGTAGGATTACTCTGCATTAAAATCCAACGATGCATCCATTTTTCCTGCAAATGACTCAAGTTTACAGTATCTCTCTTTCTGGAGGAGTGGTATACCCTTGTGTGTAAATATCCCATTTTCTTTACCCATTCATCTGTTGATGGACACAGGGGCTGCTTTCAAGACATGAGTGGTGCTGCTATAAAGATGGACATGCATGCATCGCTGCAATGTGATGCCTTTAACTCTTTCAAGAAGACTATAATGTTAAGTGAAATAAATCAGACACACAAGTTTAAATATCACATAGTTTCTCTTATATGGGAAACTCAAAAGTATAAATGAAGAGCAAAACAAAAGATAGATAATAAGAAATAGGAAGATCTTTCTCAAAGGGAAAGGGGACCAAGAGATGGAGAGGGATGGAGGGGAGCAGAAGGGACTGAAAAAGGAATTGAGATGTGCTGTGTACACAAACCAACTCCACACAAGGAATGGAAGCAGTATGTACTGCACATGTGCACTGATAACCCCTGAAAATCCCCCAGGGTTTTCTCAGTACCTCTGCCCTCTGTAGATAACCGAACTGATCACAAAGCCCTGGCCACGGAGTCCTTGCTCCTACCCCCAACATACTATCCACTGACTTATTGTGAGCCAGTTGGTAAAGTCATTCGTGCTGACAAGAATGCAAAATGAATCAACTCATTACACCTTCACAAAAGGAAAATGAATTCTAGCTATGACAATGTCAGTAGCTCATAACAAGCACTTATTTTTCTAAGGGGAGCCCAGTGAGTCTTGCAAACCAACAAATTCACTCTGGACAGTAGGCTGTGCTTATATTTAGGAGCACCATGGGTGAAACTCAACAACAGTGGTTTGTACTGGTTCTGCTTCCCTTCCATTTTCATTCTCTTGCAATAAATTTGGATGCATTAATCTTTTTTTAAACATCATCCTTGCACTGTCGATTAAAATACTTTATCAGAAAAAAAGTGTTAAAGATAAGCAACCAAGTTGGAATGATACTTCTTTTTGCTAAGGCTTTTTCAATTTCTCCTGCCTTCAGACAAGTGGAAAAAAAATCCTTGAATATTTGGCAACCAAAATCATTTGAAACATCTGTTTCAAATTCTGGGTAGATGGGTGGCTATACGACAAATTCTCCCATGTAATACACAGTGAGCTGAAGAACTCCATCACGTAATGACTGGGAGAGCAAATCGATAAGCCTTTTCTGAATTTACGGACAGATTTAATATGGGAAGCACTACCACTTGTGCACTAATGGTAACATCTTTAAAAAGGAAAATATGGCAATACTCAAAGAAAGAGCTGCTACAAATAGCTATCAAGACTTCTTACGTTAAGAACTGCAAATAAAAGACATCTAAATGAGATCTGCAGCTCTAATTTTTAGAAGTACATTTTCTTCAATTTTTATTTTTTTATTCGTCCATGTTGGTAGTACATAGTGATCACCTTCAAGGCACGGCCCCAACACTGTAATTAGCAGCCCTAAGGTGTCTATACACAAAGCCTGTGGATGAATTGGATAAAATCTTTTTTTAAAAAGTAAAATTTTAGAAAAAGAAAGCTTCAAAGGTCAGTTGGTGTTTTAGCAGTCACTTAGTGGGAGTCCAGTCCTTTATCTGACAAGGAGGCCGAGTGACTTTTCCCATCTCCGTATGTCTGCCATCTCCTATTAGATCCACTCTGCCTGCATGGTCCCTGGGTCCACAGAACCAGGCATAACCCTGTGGTGTGGAGGCAGCCGGCTGCCTTTTGCTATGGTGACATCTTGTCTCTCACCCCAGAGGCTTCTGTCCTCAGTCATTAAACTGAAACAGCCCCGGGTTCTCCATAGCTGCAGCCCCAGCCCCCAAGTTCAGGGCTGCCCAGGAAACCACCGGCCAGGAAAGCAAAGAAAGCTGTGGTACCTGGGGAGACTGAGCTAACAACTGTGCAGCTGTCAGTCCCAGTGCAGGCTGGCCAGGGACCTGGACACCATGCGGAGTCTGATGTTACTAAAGCCTGCTCTCCCGTCTTCCACTAGTGGCTTCTGGAGGAATCTCCTACCCTTTCTTGAGAAAGAGGGCAGGGGAGACTCACAGAAGGAAAACATTTCCATCACTTTAGCAGAACTCCCCTAGATGACTGCGATCAAGTAACTGCACAAACCTAAGCACATCACCGTCTCCCTATACCTGCTTTCTCGTCTTTACAATGAAAGGGCTGAGGTACTGATCTCCGTTGTGGGCATATGGCTCTTACGGTTTAGCGTTAACTATCAGGCAGCTTAAACATAACCCCTGCACAAAGTCTCCCAAATGTAACACACACATAGCAATTAATTACAGAAGCAGGAACAAAACACAACAACCCTGGACTTAAACATGCTCTTAACCCAGGGCGACATGTTGATCTTCCATACTCCAGAGACCCCAGGGTCCTCCCTTGGGCTGGGGACAGCGGAGCAGCAGAGAGCAGTGGGCAGGCGAGGGGCCCCCGTCTCCCCGTCGTCACCTGTTTCCAAGGCACAGCACACCGTGCGCCTGGTTACAGGATTCGCATGGGTAACCACGCGCGTACCCAGCTCACAGGGTTATGAGGGCTTCTGCGCGGTAACCGTGGACTGAAAAGAAGACCAGGAATGCAGCCAGCAGCAAAGGACTAAAACCCAAAAGCCGGGACTAACACGCTTACTTTTCTTAAGTCAGCTCCTTGTCCACATCATTAATAAACAAAAGCAGCGTCCAGCTGGGTCTGAAACCACATCCTCCCTGTCAGGATCCCAAGCACCAGAGCCGTCCCTCCCCTCAGTCGGGACCAGGACGCACTCCCCGCGCAACGGCTGGCAGGGGATTCGCAGCCACTGGTAAACAAGAAGCCTGCAAGACACACAGCGAGTGCTGCCCGAGGAGCACAGGGGCGACCGCTGGAGCCTCGCTTCTGCGGGGAAGGGGCCGCGGCCGGGCCTCGCGCCAAGGAGGAGCGCAGCTGACCCGGGGGGGCCCCTATCCCCGGACCTCGGCCCCTTCTCCTGTCTCCCGGGCTGTGACGGGACTTGGCACAGGGGTGGGGGTGGGTTTCAATAAATACAAATTTCTGTTCTCTTACTCTAGACAAAAACATAAAAAAGTGCCAGAATATAGTATAATACTATACTATGATAATTTGTTTTCTTTTTTTGCAGTACGGGGAATTAAACCGGGGGCTCTTGCACTCAGCTGTATTCCCCGCCTTTTTGTTTTCAGACAGGGTCTCAATACATCATTAAATTGCTCTGGCTGGGCTCAAACTTTTGCTCCTTCTGCCTCAGCCTCCCAGGGCACGGGGATTACTGGTGTGTGTCACCAGGTGCACACCCTGCTGACAACAATATCTTTACTATTTAAAGTTATGTCAACTTGTTTCTACTGGGATACAGTATTACACAGTAATACACCCCAACATAGATGTATTCAAGTTAACTATGACTTAAAAGCTCAGTCAGCAACTTATATGTAACTTACCACATTAAAGTCTAAATTTTTTTCAATCCATAACTTTGCTTCTTGAAATTCATCTTTCATTCCCATAATAAAAAGTGTATCCAGGGCATCTACTATAGTTGCTCCTTTGATGCTACCTGAAAATATCAGAAAAAAATATTTATTCAATAAAATACATACACATATGAAAACTGACCATACCCAGAAATTCTGAACACAGTCTAAAATTTTTTTGGAGAACCAAAATAAACAACATACCCCAAAACCAAATTAGACATCACCATAGGTGATGACATAATATTTACTGTCTCTTCTGAGCTGTAGGAAGTAAGTTTTGGAATGTCGTTGAGTTCGTGTTCTCCAGCAACAAGGAATAAGAAGAGTAACGGAGCAACACACGGGCTCGTTTTCATGGAGTTGCATGCAGGGCACCTGGTGGAACTGTCCACACGCCCCCGAGAGCGCTGAGAAACCAACACGTGCTCGCGCCCACGGGCAGTGACCTGGCACACAGGTGGACTGGACACAGTTGGTGGCACTGTGTCCCATGGGGCTCGCTTTCTCCCTGAACACACACAAACCCAATGCTCGCTGCCCCTGGCAAACGCTGGCGTGGGGCGGCCACAGCCAAACCGCTTGAGGTGTGACTGCAAAACTCACAGAAGCCTTTCTCCTTTACAGTCTCATGCAGAGAAGGCTGGTTCTTACTGCAGACCTCTGCGACCCCAGCCAGGGCTCTTCCCTTCCCTTTCCTTAGGAAGCATCAAGCTGTCACATTTTCGAGACTCCTCCAGTCTGAGGTGCTGCTAGTATCCCTACCCAAGCTGTGGAAAGTCCTTGACGCCGTACCCTGAACCCAAGGCTGGCTGCTGAGGCTGCCCAAGGACCGATGTTACCCGTGAGTGCAGTGACGTGTGGTATAGACAAGAGCACACAGGCGGGATCAGACCTCAAGCACTGCTCAGAGAGGCCTGCAGCTTAAAGCGAGTGAATCACGCTCTCTGGATGCTCCATTCATTAACATGTTCGGACTGTGACTGACTGCACAGCTGAGACCCAGTCAAAGGCCAGGCCGAGCAGGGGACCCTGCCAGCCTCAAGCCTGGCAGACCCAGTTGTTCCTGGGCCTGGCCTGGCCTGGCCTGGCCGGACTCTGCCTCTTCCCCATGCTGCTCTGGTCCTCATCATTCCCTGTCCTGGCATGTGTCTCCTGGACTGTGCCCTCCTGAGGACACAGCTACCCGGTCCTGCTTGTCTCCACCATCCTCACGGAACCCTTGTGATGGACAGGCCGGCAACGCCCGCACCTGGGTGGCCAGCAACTGGGTACAAAGATGACACATGCGGTGGCCAGGCCAAGGCCACATCTGCCCACAAGATGAATTCACTTCCCCAGCAAGGTCCCTTCCCCCTCACTGAAAGCAGTTATCTTCAGGAGGCTGCGAGTGTTCGAGTATTACAACACGCAGCTTCCTGTACGACGCAGAAGAGCTCCACCTTCTATCCGATCATGATGAGAAAAAGCTGAGGACACTTTCATTTCATGGCGTACTTTACTGTAATTCAGTGTTCCCTAAAATATAACTTTTTTGAGATAGAACTATGGATTCAGGTCAACACTGAAGGGAATATTTTAAAGCAATGTTTTGAAACATGATTTTCAAATATGACACCGGCATCCTGTTTTCATTTCTCATTTAGCAAGAGTTTTAAATTTTTCATTTCTTATATTTTAGCTTATACTGAACACAGCTACTCCAATACAAAAATACCTCCCCTCCTGAGCCTAATGTGGGAGAACTAAATGACTTCTGTAGCCCACTTTATATGCCCCTAATCCCAGCACTACAGGAGACTGAGACAAGAGGATCACTGCAGGTTGGAGGCCTGCCTGGGCTTCAAGATCAAGGCCAGCTTGTACTACACAGCAAGCCCTGCCTCCAAAGATGAAAACAACCCTAAAATATATAATCTCTCTATAAAATCATTTGTAACTCTGAAATCTGAAATTATAGCTCAATCTTCTCATATGAAGCAGAATTGTGGGGTGCTGAGTATTTGAGATAATTTGCTATGTTCATTAAAACTGTTTTAAGTTAACAAAGTAACCAGTTTTCCTCTCCAACCTCACTTGGTAGACAGCTGAAAGAGGCGGTCTCAACAGGCACCTTGGAGGAAGAGTTGGGAACACTCCGATTGCTAATGACTAACACTGCCTCCCAGAGCAACCTACCCCAAAGTAGGGACCACCCCAAGGAAGCCAGGGGGCGAAGGACTTAAGATTTCCTTGTGTTCTACCAGGTCTGCTGAGCAAACACACAGACTCTTTTACAGAGAGGCTCAGATGTGGGCTACAGAAGTCGTTTCAGAGTTCTCATCTGTAAGAAAGGAAAGACTGTATTCTCTACTGAGTCTCAGTGCATCAGCATCATTGTAATAAGAAAATGCTCATGTAGTCTATTTTAATTGTCAGAATATCAACAGTAAGATAAATACTATACTTACTGAAGGTAAAGTAAATAACATTTGATTATTTATATTTCATTTCCTTATGCTAATATCCAAAGTCCTTTTATAAAAGAACAAATTTTTATCTGGATTATGAAAAGCATTTTTACTGAAAAACTCAATAGCACAAAATAAGGCAAAAGAGGCTTTAGAACGTTTTTAAAGTTATGCCATTAAATTCTGAAGCCATCAATATATTCAGAGAATCCCACAACCTATTTGGTAAAATTATGGCCAATTAATGCATGACTGATTTCTTAATGAAACAACTTCCCTAGAGATAAAAATTGGGTTGTATTTTTAAAACGGCCTCGAGGCCTCTGGCTCAGCACGAAGCCAGCCTTCCTCCCTCTTCCGTGGGCCTCTGCCCGCCGAGCTCCCGCCCCGGGAAGCGTCCGCGTCTCCGCCACGCGGCCCCCGCCCTCTGTGCCCCTGCAGGCGCAGACCACGCGGCGCCCACGCTGCGGGCGGCACTGTTGCGTCACAGGCAGTGTGACGTCACCGCGGCGCCGGAAGCGCAGCGAAGGACGCGGACCGGAGGGCGGCTCAGTCGCACCCGCGCTCACCCGGGCTGCCCCTCGGTACCACCCAGCCGCGGGTCGCAGTGTGGAGAGGCGCAGTCACGGAGAGACGCCCTGGCCTTCGCAGTGACCACCGAGGAGGCATCCGGAGGCCGGAAGGCGGCCGAGGCCCACAGCACTGCCGCTCGGGCACCCCGTGAGGACGGTGGGCAGGGACGGACGGCGCCTCGCCTCCCTCGGCGGGGCGACTGCGGGGGCCGGGTCAGCGCCCGCGGCCACAGCGCCTCCCGGCAGCAGGAAATGGGCTGCCCGCACCGCCACAGCAGACACTCAAGTCCGCAGGCCCAGGGCCTGTGTTCTGCCCGGATGTCGCGCTTCCCGGCGGCAGGCCAGGCCTGGAGAGCTGCGCGTCACACGGACCTCTTCCTCCTCACACAAACCTTGGCCATGTCATGCAAACCTCTGCCACGTCACACGAACCTCTGCCGCTGTGAGCCCAGGCCCAGCTACTCACCGAACAGGCTGCTCGAGTGGCCACCTTTGGAGATGGGCTTCAGCTCATTCAGTCCCCAGGCATAAAGTTTGTAATTGTCCCAGGAGTGTTTCATCATCTGGAGGAAGAAGTGGAAACAAGATTATAATTTCAATTGAGATGGTTTTGCTGGTGATAGACCATGTGTTTTATTTTTTTGGTACCGGGGATCGAACTCACGACCTCGAGCTTGTCAGGCAGGTGCTTATGCCACTGAACTAAATCCCTGGCCCAGACCATATTTTAAATCAAGAGGTTAAAACATAAAAGTTTATGTCTTAAAAGGGCAATGATGGTATAAATAAATCAGAATATACAACTACCCTTTTATGCTTAGAAATGGAAAGTTTTGAGTCCATTTAATCCTTTTTAATAAAAGTACCATTTATAAAAAGTTGGATCCCAAAGCAGAAAGTTAGCTGATACCAAAAGGATGACTAACTCCTCCATGTATCTATTTAATTCTAACAAATTAGATCTGTAAAGACTATATTTAAAATGTCTATTTTTTGCCTTTAAATTTAAAATGTTCATTTAATTTTTAAAAATTTATTTTGAGCATAAAACCAAACAAAACAATAAAACCAATCAAAACAAAACAGTGAAAGTGATACAGGACTTCAAGATAATACAAAATCAACAATGGCTGCCATAATGCCTCTTGTTATCCTCAAAATAGCTGTGCATACCATCAGACATATTAAACCAAATAAAACAGAAGAAAACAAATCAAAACAGTGAAAGTGATACAGGATTTCAAAACAAGATACAGGAAATCAACAATGGCAACCATAATATATCTTATCTTTGAATCAGCTGCCCATGCCATCAGATATAATAAACCAAACAATAAAACCAATCAAAACAATGGAATGATACAGGACTTAATATAGAATTAACAGTGGCCACCACCTTCCCTTTTTAGACATTTCCTCCCCTTTCACTTTTCACAGTATCTGTTGTGCACTTTGGATCCTTCAGTTTTATACGAGGGAGACAACATGATCTTCACCTATGTGAGTCTGAACCATTTCACCCAAGAGCATGATCACAAGTTGCATCCATTTACCTACAAGAGCCTTGTGATTGTCCTTTATAGCTGAGTAGCTTTCCATTGTGTAAAAATGCTGTATCTTTCTTATCCATTCTGTGGTTGATGGGCAATATACCCCTGCTTTTTTGTGGTTCCCTGTTGCATGGAGCATTGTTTTCTCTCCTTTGACTTTCAATGTGTGAATTTCCTTTCAAGTTAATGTGCTTCTTGTATACTGCATATTAATGGAGCTTGTTTCTTGATCCACTCTGCTTGTTTCTTTTTATTGGTGAATTGAGGCCATCTACATTAATGGTTACAGCCAACATGCACTGGCTCATCTCTGCCATGCTTAAAATGCATATTTTTGCCTAAAGTTCTTTCTGCTTTGTCTACCTTATGCTACACAGACAAAAGTTCAAAATTGTCACTTTAAGCACTAATGTTTCCTGATGGAGACTATATGCCAGGTGTGGTGGTGCATATCTGTAATTCCAGCACTTGGTAGGCTGAGGCAGGAGTATTGCTGAGTTTGAGGCCAGCCTGGACTAAAGAGCAAGACCCTGTCTCAAAAAAAAAAATGCAAAAAGGACTGTATGGAGAAGTAATTTTGAAATATCCCCAAGAAATAAAAAGTAAACTCTGGTTATACCTACATTAAAAAAACCTTCCATTTATTTTAATATAATCAATCTTTAATTGGACATGTGTGTATATATGTCCATGTTTTTAAAAGCCAAACCTCTGTCCCATAAATTAGTTGTATGCATTTTTTTCATGACTTGAAGACCACATTTAATTATTTTTGTGTAGATATGCTTTTAAAAGGGTTAGGGACTCAACTGTTTAGAACTTCTTCATGACACTGCCCTTTGGAAACAATAAAGTATAGACATGCTCCTAAAGTGTGCTAATCAGGTCCCATATTCTAAAATGTCTTAAACTGTGTCATACAATCACAGACTCTGTTCCATTGGTACACCAAAAATCCTCAGTGAGATCAACACCACTTTATTCATGAGGAAGCCTGACCTGTCTCTGAGGGCTGCAGTGAGCCCCTCTCTCACCACTGTCATTACGACTCACAGCGAGTGGGGATCTCTACTGTCTGCTGGGGACGCTACTGAACGCTTGCTTTGGGTGTAGAACTTAATTTTTGCTACAGCCCTATGGGACATGCTTTATTACCATCTTTTGGTAGATGAAGAAACTGAGGCTTGGAACATGGAAACAATGTAATCCCGTGTCATGACACCACCCGCAGCTGAGGAGCTGGGCTCATTCTCGTGGTGGCTGATTCCAGAGTGGAAGTCAAGAATGAATCGACTGACACAGTCACCCCCTAACACTCAGCTGTGGCTCTTCCAAAAATCAAAAGACTATGCCCAGCGTAGTGCTTCAGAATTTCCTTCTCACAGATTAGTCTAACTAGAAAGTGTCACTGGTTTAGGGCCACGTAACTTTATTTATGATCCCTTCAATGTCACTGATTAGTCACATGCTCAAGAATGAATCACAGTCTCAGGCGCTTTCCTTATCTAGAAAAACTAAAATGTGGACCCCCCACCCCCGAGAGTAAGTTTCCATCAGCAAGGCCTGTGTTTGCAGAGTGTACTGTTTGACAGAGGGCAGATGGTCACATGTTTATAAAATTTCAAACAATATATTAAATCAGTCATGTTCACACCA
>RJWT010013974.1:0-21415 GCA_004365215.1 Cuniculus paca
TTTCTGCTTTTTCTAATACTTTTCAGTATATTTCTTAGCTCTTAGGTGAACAAGCAAAAGGAACAGCCAGGTCTGGTAGTACATGACTGTAATCCCAGCACTAAGGAGGCTGAGACAGGAGGATTACTGTAAATTCAAGGCCAGCCTGGCCTATATAGTGAGTTCAGGCCCAGCCTGAACTATATAACAAGGACTTGTCTCAAAAACAAAACAAAACAACAAAAAAAACAAGCAAAAAGGTCTAATACGTACTGAGTAGTGTCTGTGCCAGGCATTAAACCAGGCACTGTTCATGAGTTAAGTAACTTTTGTACGACAATAAGGTAGGTATACTCACTCCCATTCTCAGGTGGAAAATCTGAAGCTATGAAAAGCTGATAGTAATGCATTCAATGGTCATAGAGGTGTTGAGCACTAGAAACTAGGCTATCTAACTCCATAGCAACCTTAGGGAATGGTGCTGCTGTTTTTCCAATATAACAATTTGCTTGAAAGATGGGTATAACTAGCAATTGTGATATAAATGTAACTAAGTTGTTTATCTCCTGGAACCTGTCAAGCTACCAAAGGGTTAAATGTTTGGTTTATGGGTGACAACAGCCCAATATGTTCTACATGGCATAATCAATTACAGATGTTCCTCTTCTTGCTGGTACAAAACTCCAGTGCTGAAATTTCCACACAAAATTATAACCAGAATGGTAAGCATTTCTGAAATGTAAATTTTTCGAGAGAATTTTGTTTCCTGCCTCTTAGGGCGCTGTGCTGGTTCCTATTTTAACAGCTGGCCAATTATGTTTGTATAAATGCAGTTTCATCAGGCCCAACTTGAGACTCATTACAGGAAATTGCAGAAATAGGGAGACATTGAATGGAGGGAACCCAGCTCTCATTCTACTGAGTTGACTCTCCAGTGACTGGGATGGCTCAGGAAAAACACGATTTCACTGGATCACTCTAGAAACCTCTTTAGCCTTTAGATTTAGAAGGGTGGCCCCTATGAGGAAGTAGCTGAGAAGCTCAGCTAGAGTCTGAACAGATCAATGATCACTATTTGCTGAGGATGTCTGAGTATTTTTATCTCACAGTTTCCTGACTCTCTGCTGATTATATCACCAACTAAATACCAAGTGATAGGAAGCCCAGAATTTGTCTTGAAGTTAAATTCCTGACTATTGCAAAATAGAAACTCTTTGGAGTAAACACCAGAATGTTCTGGTTAGTTGGAAAATTAAAACTTCTACACATCTAATTATTTACAACTACTAAGAACCAAACTGATGGAACAACATAAAGAGTAGAAATTTAAATTCCCTACAATGTCATTACATAAATTAAAAATACATTCAAGCAGAGTTTGAAGAAACACAAAAATACGCATTAAATCCAATAGATAGGTTGCCTCAGTGTGTGTGTGTGTGCGCGTGCGCGCGCGCACACGTGTGTGTCTGTATCTATGTGTGCTTGTGTGAATGGAAGGATAAAAATAAAAATAAAATAAGTGAGAGTGTGAGACTGTGATGAGTTCATCTCTGCTTTTGAGATTTCCTCACCAGAAAAATAAAATTTAATTTGCTTATATTGTGCTAGTTCAGGACATATTTTTTCCTGACAAAGAGAAATTATCTAGACTGAATGGGGTTTACAAAAAGAGAAAATAAGAAAATAACGTACATCTATCTCACTTAAAACTTAACCCGGAAATTCACAATTTGACTGGCAGTCAGATCCTACCACTTGGAAAAAGGGGAATACTGGTACCATCATCTCTTCCCAAAGGAACATACAATTCCTTTCGTTCCCTTCAAAGTTGTAGCATTTATTATTAACATGGATTTTGACAATACATGGAAATCGAAGTCTTCTTTAAAAATCCATTCTTCATAAAAGAGCTTAAATGCTTACAACTGTTACAGGATTTTATTGTTTTTGAAACACCATCCCCTATTTTAACTTAGTTGATAACTACCAAAATCCTGTGTGGTAAGAAAGTTAAGAGTATTTCCATTCAAAAATGATGTTGAAGTTCATGTAACTTAAGTAACATATCTAAGACCATGGGGTTAACACATAACTAGTAGGGATGACATTAGAACTCATTTGCTGTAGCACAAATTTCTTCTTTCACTCATAGTCTTAGTAAAGAGTGCCATGTAAACAGCCCTCCCCACTGGAAGCATGGCAGTTACCTGATGAACAAATGTCCTTTTTCTAGATTGTTGCCTGAGCAAATGGTCATCTCATGCTCAAACATTGCCTCCACATAGCAGACTCTCCTGAGCATCCTATCCAAAATATTGCCTCCCACCATTCTCCATCTCTAACCCTTACCTTACATTATTTCCATCATGTGCTCACCTAAATTTATGTTATTTATTTATATGTTTATTATCTATCTCTTCTACATGCACTCAATGAGAACAGATAATGTCGGCTATATACCATTATATCGCTACTTGGAACAGTCTGGGGTCTGTAATAAGCATGCTGTAAATATGGTTGAGAACAAAAAAGTAAAAGAAATCCCTTTCATTTATTCCTCTTATCCACTAGTTCCTCAATTATTGAAAATTATACAAGAATCTGTCTTCCTTGAATCCCTACTATCACTGGCTAGGTTCAAATTCTCATTATTTCTCCTCCCAAGTACTGCCATATCTTCTCAATTGTCTCCTTTTCTACTTGCATTTCCTCAATGTAGTCTCTAGTTTGCTGCTAGGGTGATCTGTCAAAAGAACATTTTCATCACTTTCCTTTATAAAATATTCAATGGTTTTCTCCACACTCCAGATTAAAATTATAGCAATGCATACAAATCTTTTCATGTTTGACCTTTTTAACTTTATCTTTCCTAACTCTTCTCCCTTGACACAGCAATAACACCAAACCACTTACAGTTTCTAGAACTCACCATCTTCTTCACTTCCATACTTTGCAAATGCCAATTTTAATGCATCCATTTATCTATTTGACTCTCATTCAATCACTTTACCTGCCTAACGCACACCCGTTCTTCAGAACTAAGCACACACAGCATCTCCTTCAGGAAGCCTTCATCGGTTTTTCTTCCCCTACAGTCCTACCTTAAAATGCTGTCAGCATTCTCTCCTTCTGCCATATGCCTTTCTTACATGCCCACCATGGTCTTTATCACCTTTATGGATATCATGCATTTGTTGTAACCCTTACTAGACTCAAGATCCAGGTATTGGTTTGAGGAATGGAGATCGTGAGCACATATACATAAGTCCAAAATTCAAGACAGCTTGGGTTTCATGAGCACGTGGATATTAGTGTAGTGGAGAAGATGAATGGTACCCATGAAGAACATAAAATGTGAGATAAAAGGTTGCTGAAGGACAGAGTTATAAGGAACACCACCAGGAAGAGCCAGCACAACAAGAAGAATCGTAAGGAAAAAGAACAACTAGTGAGATACTAGGAGAAAATTCTGACTTTCCAGAAGCCAGGAGAGTAAGATGAGTAATATGGAATGCCCCAAATCTCTCTGACTCCACAGAATAGCAGAGGAAGAAGCTCTAGTAGAGAGGATTATAGAGAGAAAGAGTGATGTTGAGAAAGTGGGGCGAGTGAATTCAGAGTACTCTTTCCAAAAGTTAGGATGTGAAGCAAAGAGAAGATGTAGTATAATCATTAGAAGGACAGTGTAGATCAAAGAAAAGATTACTCAGAACCAAAACAGCTTAAGCATTATAGATTGAAAATAAGGCAAAACTAAGAGAAATTGAGATATCAAGATGCTGGAGAAGATAGACGGGACTGAGGTTACTAATGGAGGACTTAATACTTCAACGTCTGTAAGAAAAAGAAAAGAAGTAAAGCTAGGTATGACCATAGATAATTTTGAAAGGTGAAGTATGTTTGAGAAGTCTCCTTGAGGCTCCAGAGTTTTGCATTATAGAGGAAAACAGGACATTCAAAGATAGTGGAAGGAGTTCAAGTTTGGAATAGTCACTGAGAAGAATGGGAAAGGAGGCAGATCAAGAGTGTAAAGGGTTAGGAGCCTAGGGTCAAAGCTCTGCTTAGCAAGAGGGGTGGAATTTTTCTCATTAATGCTGTGTACAGAGAGACGTAAGGCAAAGAAGAATGCTGGTGAGACAAGAGCTCAGATGACTAAACGGGTCCAACTGGTAAGGAGGAAAAAGGTTCATGGAAAAGACTGACGAAATGCAAGATGAAAGAAAGGTCAAAGTATCAGACTTTGAGGTCATTGAGTTTGGTGTACTAGGAGTTAGTCTTCTAGAACTGATAAGGAAAGGCACGGAGGTCAGAAGAAAGATTTTGGAGTTTCTGAGCAAATAAATTCCAGGTTATGTGAGTAAGGACCTGTTAATATTGTTCAGAATAATCACTCGATTTCTTTTATAATGTTGGCATTGGAATCAGGCAACTGAATTTATAAAGGAAAGACTATGAAGGAAGAAAAAGGCCATTTCATCCTCCTAAATGCAGACTTAGTATGTTTATTGAGGCAACTGTAACTTTTCTTAAGTCACCACTAAATATTTTCTTTAGTCCCTCGGTAAGATTTCTTGTTCTTATCTCTCTGGCTTACAGAAGACTATCCTTTCCTGAATTTCTTTTGTGCCTATAATTTTAAACCTTTCAAATGGTCTTTAACGTACTGCTTTGCATTGTTAATTATCACTCTAGGTGTTGGTGTGTTGGTAAATATTTCATATTTTGTTGAGGTGAGGAAATGGGGAGGGTTGTTGCTTCCTGCTATTTGCTGTTTTCCATGAAATATTTATTCCTCCTTTAGGAAATTTCAAACTCCCAAGGTGACATCTTTGAACATGGAAAAGAAAATACATGTAGCTGTGCAGTATTATCTAGTATTTATGTGTTCCACAGATATAAAAAACCCAAAGGAAATAAATGATAGCAAATTATAGTAAAATAAATAAGAAGTGATGGGTTTGAGTATTTATTGCCTTTGTTTTTTAAATATAGTTGAATTGTGAATTTATGCAACTTAATTTTTGTAGTAATTGTAGTGTTTAACAACAGACTTGCCAAATTCCTGAAATTAACTCTCATATATGAACTCACATGAGCTGGCTCTGGCGTAACGTTTATATTGTATCTATAGTTCTTGTTTTCCTAATTCGATTTTTGAGCATTTAGAGGTGAGATAATGACTTAAATATATTAATAAATATTTGTTGAGTAACCGATTTGCTTCTGGATTAAAGCTAAACTACATGACTATTGCTAGTTTCTAGTTGTCATATTATCTGTTATAATTACCCTGCTCAATTTGCTGAAAGTATTTCCCCTGGTAAAATCATGGCTTTAGATTTGCATATCTTGGAAATGAAAACTATTTATCTAGAGGGTGAAGTAGAATATGTGATTACAAGGGCATATTATACTTGCATGTGTTTTCACAATGTTGCTTTGTGGTTATGAATATATTAAACATTGCCATCATAGTATGAAGTCAAATTAGATATAAACATGCACCTATTTCTTAAGTAAATTTCATTTATAACTTTATAATTAATTGGTGCATTTAGACTAGTGACAGCTAAAGTCATTATTGATAGAATCAGATTAATATCTACCGCATTATTTTTCTTAATTCTTTGTCCTTGTTTGTTCCTATTTTTATCTTACACTTTTTCTTCCTTTTGTGGTTGTAATTGAACATTTTGCATAATTCTAATTTCTCTGTTCTCCTAATATCAATTCTCCTCCTCTTCTTCTTCCTTCTTTCTTCTTTTAGCTTTTTAAAAGTAGTTGTTCTAGAGTTTGTAATCGGTACTTTCAACTAATCCAAACCCACTTTTCAATAACACTATACAACTTCATTAGGAAGGCGATTGCTTTATAAAAACAAAGCAATAGGCTGTGCGACTGGGGCATCCAGACCCAAGCTTCTCCCCGTGAGTCAGCATCAGTGTGGACTTTGGGGAGGGAGAATTAGAACCATCCTGCCAGAAACAGCACCATGCATGGGCCGCTATGAGACTGGGACATCCCAAGCCAAGACTCTCCTCATGAGTCAGCATCAGCGTGGACTTTGGGGAGGGAGAACTAGACCGATCCCACCGGAAACAGCTCCATGCACCGGCAGCTGCCTGGATCTGGACTTCCAGAGCCAAGCCTCTCCCCAGGGACCCCCACTGGCAGCGGGGACAGTTAGATCCCAGCTCCTTCAGCCTAGTGGACTGGCGAACAAAAGTGTCAACCCCCTTCCCCAAGCGACTGGCAGATCCAGAGAAATACAGGCTCTAGGGATAGTTATTAAGGTGAAATGCAATTGAAAGCCTGTGGTGTTTTGGTGTATCACTGACCTTGCAGGTCTAGGGCCAGTGGTCTGATCATCTATTGAGAAGATAGCCGTACGCAGCATGGCATCTAGGAGGGGTCTCCTTCTGAGGGTGGTAGCCATTGTTGATTCCCTATAGTCTCACTCTGAAGTCCTACATTGTTTATTGTTTTGTTGCATTGCATTTTATTCTCTTTTGCTTTGTTTGTTTATGTTATACCCAGTGACAATAGCAGTTATTTCAATGATAGTAAGATATATACGGTAACTATTTGGAATTTACTGTTGTCTTGTTTTGTAGTCTTTCATTGTATCCATTGTTTTGTTTTCACTGTTTTTATTCTATTGTTTGATTTTTACTGTGTCTGAAAGTATCTGCAGCTATTTTGAAGACAACAAAGGGCATTATGGTAACTATTGTTGATTTTGTAATGTTGTAAAGTCTGGTATCACTTACTCTGGTTTGTTCTGATTGGTTTTATTCTGTTTTATTTTCCTTTGTTGTATCCTCTTTAAAATAAAAAATAAAAATAAAATAAATAAAAACAAAGCAATAGTAAGTCTATCCTCCAATACCTTGTTTATTGCTTTCATAATTATTTTATTATGCATAAGCCTATATATACATATATGCATACATGATTAAAGACAGCCTTGATATTATTTTGAACAAACTATTACCTATTAGATCAGTTAAGAATAAGAAAAATATGTTATTTTACCTTCACTTTTTCTTTTTTTGATGCTCTTTTTAATGTAAATATAAATTTCTCATTTATATAATTTTTCTTCTAAGAACTTCTCTTAATATTCCTTGCAAATTTTAACTTGCATTTCTCTAATGGCCAGAGTTGTTGAAAATTTTACAAATTCCTCTCATTTTTGTTTATCTGAGAAAATTTTATTTCTTCTTCACTTCTGAAGTGTAATTTTGTTTTTTTTAATTTTATTTTAAAGAGAAAGATAAACAAACAATGAAAATGAGTTTCAAAACAGGGCAGTAGGATAGTTACAGTACTTGATACATTGTTATTGGTGTCTTGTAATAGTTATTCAGAGTACAGCACATAGACATGATACCTTGTCTAAACAATATTAGCACAAAACTTTCTTTTCAAGGAACAAACAGAAGCTAACAGTATAACTACCTTATCTTGTATATACATATATTTTTTCTTTTACCCATTCTTCCTTTCTCCTATCACAGTTTGTCTTTTTCTTTTGAACAGTTGCTTCTCAATTTGCAATATCTATTGTATTTTTTTTATTTTAAAGAGAAAAAAGAAAAAACAGAAAACTCAACATGCAAACAAACCTAAAGAACAACAACAAAAGCAAAATGACAATAACAAGAAAAACAACAATAGCTATATAGATTTTCAAAACAAGATGATAGGAATTTAACAATGGTTGTTATACTGCATATTGTTATCTTCAAAATAGTTGCTCAGGTTGCCAGATACAGGAATAAAACAAAACAGTAAAACAGAACGAAATATTGGATTTCAAAACTAAGACAGAAGGAAATGCCCCACAGTTGCCACAGTGTACACTGCCATCCTCCAAATAGATGCCCAGACCACCAGCTCCAGGCCTGCAAAGTCAATCAAACGACACAAGCGTCAAGCTACTCCTTTCACCTCGGTTGCTATCATCTCACCCTGAGTTCTCTGAATCAGCCAGTTGCTTACCCAGGTGGGGTGCGGTATGCTCTTCTGGTTTCCCAGTCCACGCACCAGCTGGCTCACTCCTAGGCTGGTTGGCTTTTTTCCCTCCTCAACAGTAAATATTTTGCATGACTTTCTTGCTTGTAGAAATCAGATATAATTCTTATCCCTTTTTTTTTCTCTAGATAAGTATTTTCCCCCTCTATGTTCATTCAAGACTTTTCTTTATCTTTTATTTTCTGCAGTTTGAAAATGATATGCTTAGGTATAGTTTGCTTGTGGGGGGACAGGTTGTATGTGTTTGTTTAGCATTTATTCTTCTTGGTGTTCTCAAGAGATGTTTGAGTCAGTGGTTTTGTGGCTGATATTACTTTGAGAAAATTCTCAGTAATTGTTGCTTAAAATATTTCTTCTTTTCTCACTTTTTTCTCTGCTAGCTCCATTACATGTTATACCTCTTGTAGTACTTCCATAGTTTTTGGGTATTCTTTTTTGTATTAGCTGTCCTGCTTTGGAAGTTTCTACTGATATATTAACAAACTCATAGATTCTTTCCCCAACCATGTTCAGTTTCCTCAGACCATCAAAGCATTCTTCATCTTTGTTAGTGTGTAGATTCCCAGCAATTCCTTCCGATTCTCTTGTAGAATTTCACCTCTCTATGTGATTATACATCTGTTTTTTTCATGTCCACTTTATCTATCCCAGCCTCTAGCTTATCAATCCTCAAAAGAAAAATAAATTTTCTGTCCAATAATTCCAGCATCCCTGCCATGTCTAAGTCTTGTGCTGGTGCTCACTCTGTCTCTTTAATCTGTGGTTGGTTTTTGCTTTGTTTTGCCTTTTAGTTTGGTGTTAAGTTTTTTTTTTTCCTGACGGGCATGATGTACTAGGTAAAAGGAACTGTTGTAAATAGGCCTTTAGTAATGTGAAGGTGAGGTCAGGGGAGAAGTGTCCATTGTGCCCAATAGTCCCATGATTAGGTCCCAGTCTTTTAGTAAGCCTGTGCCTCTGAACTGTGAATTTTAGAAATGCTTCTCATTTTTGCCCTTAGTTGGGACTGGATGGCTACAGTGGGCTGGAGTTGAGTCCTACCTTTCCTTCAGGTTGGTTCCTCTCTGAAAATAGTTCAGGTTCTGGGAACATAGTTTCTCTGGTGGGCAGGGCTTGTTAAGAACAGAATGCTCTTTCAAAATAGTACCTTTTATTCTCTCCTTGCCAGAAGTATAAGGAGAATTTCCTCCAATATTTATTGTGAAAACCTGGTTAAGTTCCTAGAGGTGAAAGCCACAAAAATGTGGGAACTCTCAAGTTGTTTTGTTTTTTAGTACTAGGGATGGATCCCAGTGCCTTTACACTGAGCTTTGTCACCAGACATTTTTTTTTCCTTTTTCTTTGAGACAGGGTATTGCTAAATTGCCGCATTACTCAAATTGAACTCCAATTCACAATCCTGTCTTAGCCTCCCAGAGTGCTAGGATTATAAGAGTATGCAACTATGCCTGGGTTCAAGTTTTTGACTCTCAGAATTGTCCATTCTGAGTACCTAGGAACTTGTCAATGACAGTTTAGGTTTTCTACTTTGGTATGGTTTGCCGTGAGGTTTCTGCTCCTGGATTTCTGCTCTAGTAAATGGTGACTCTCAGTATCTGCTTCCCTCTCTCCCTAGTTTGAAGGCAGCAAATTTTCTCTGTGACCTTCTGTAGCCAACCTATAGAAAAAATTGTTGATTTCAGTTTGTTCAATTTCTTGCTTGCTATTAGGAGGGAGTGACCACTTCTAAGCTTCTCACATGCTGGACTGGAAAGCAAGTCTTAATGCATTTTTCTAAGATATCTTTGTTGAGGTATAATTTACATACCATAAAAGTCACCATTTATAAAAGTGGGTAATTCACTTGTGGAGTAATCACCACAAAAGTTTTGGAGTCATAAATTCCATCACTCTAGAAAGTTTCCCTGTGCCCATTTGGGATTCTTGTTGCTATCAACAGCCCTAGGCAACCGATGATCTATTTTCTGTTCCCATAAACTTGCCATTTTGGACATATCATCACAGTGGATTCATACAGTGTACAGTCTTTTTATCATCCTTCTATAACTTTGCACAATGTTTTTGAAGTTTACTCATTGTAGCACATATTTTAAGGAATTTTAAAAGCTAAAAGTTAAAATGTGATAGCTGTTTTTTAATCATTAATAAAAATTTAACCAGCTTGAAAGTAGTTAGAACATTACTGAAATTCGTCTTTCTATAAAGCATGATTGTACTACACACAGCTCATGTTCACAGGCTAGTAGTCAAAACCATGATTTTCAAAGTATGAAGTTTGACCAACAGAATAATATTTAGAAGAAATCTGGACATGTGTATACTGATTTATTCCAGTAGAATAGAGGAATAAATAAAAACCGAACAAAATTGCTATGGGGAGGACACATCATGTTCGCATTGCATGAGTGACTTCAGTTTCTTCCTGAAGATTCAATTAACCTTGTCAAGCAAATGGAATAGTTAATATCTAACATCTGATTTTTCTGAAAAGCAGTTTGAAATTTCCAAGGCTTACTGTAAAATACTGAGAGTCACAGAATGCTCGTGAATATAGACTGTTGTACTTACAAATTGTCCTCGAGTCTCTTCAAGGATTCAAAAACTAATGAGTGAACACTGTCTAAGGAGCAGGATCCAAAGCAGTTGAGGGATGGAATATATCTAACTTTCATAACCCAGTCATTATGCAGCTTCCTTTTAACACTAGGAATGAAAAAACATGGGGTGTTACGTTAGACACAGAAACACATAATGAAGATTTGTTTTCTAAAACACACACATATATATGTGCTTATGAAAGTGGATTTGTGGGCACATAGAAACATAATTTTTGCTTACTCTCTTATAAACATTTTCCATATTAAATATGTTTCAAAATATAATTTAATGGGTACCAGACACTAATACGGTTATAGTCTGATTATTGAACATCTTTAATGCCATAAATATTTTTCAGGAACACAAAGAAAAATGTATTTTATGACACTGATGTGCTGCCTACTGTGCTAGGGAAGCAAGTAAGAAAGATATATTTTATATATAAATATATTACATACGTATGATATGTTTATGAAATATGTAAGTACATAGAACTTATAACATGTTTATATGTCTGAATTACTTATGTAAATGATTAAACATTTAAATTAGCTACTCCCTTACTAGATAACTTACCATTAGTAATAAATCTGTTAGAACCATACTTATGGTTTGGAATACACAGGGATCCCAGATCCCAAAGTATAACATTTATGAAGATGCGTGATGCATCTTCCCCAATTGCTTTCTGAAAAGGCTCATTTGACTCACTCTTCTACCACCTACAGTGTGCTGGAATGCTCATCTCACAATGTCTTCCTATTTGTAATATTTTCCAGTTTTATAAGGAAGAAATGGTATCTGATTTTAAGTTGCACTCCTTGGTTTCTAGGGAAATGGAATTTGATATGAAGTTTATATTTCTCTATTAACAAAAGTAGTATTTACCTTAGCTTTAAAAACTTCAAAGACATTGAAATTATAAGGAAGACAATCATAATCAACCATTACCTCATTAGTTGGTCATACTGCTAGTGTTTTTGTCTGGTGATCACTTTGGAATGTTTACTGACCATTTATTTGTACGATTGGTGCATGTGTGTGAATTATCTGTTGGTGGCCTTTGTTCATCATTCCCTTGGGGAACTATTGCTTTTTAAATCAATTCTAAGACTTATAAAAGAACATTAACCAATTGTCTGTAATATTTGTGGCAGACATTCATTTCAGTTTGTTATTTACTTTTTAAATGGATATACTGAGGTTCAAAAGGTTTTTGTCGGTATGGGACCAAATCTATCAAAATTTTTCTTTGAATTCTGTATCCATTGCTTTTATGTTTAAAATCTTCTATATTCGAGTGCTAGTAAACAGGGTAGATTTTTCATGATTTAATTTATTTAACTCTTCAATCTATTCAAGTATGTGGAGGTTTTATTTGCCAACAGCACTTTTAAAAAGGAATTTCAGTTGCTAATTTTCCTGTCCAATTTCCCTATTATACTGGGAGTGTCTTGAGACGAGAAATATTTCTTGCTCAGCTTTGACTCTTGAATCTCTAGCATAAGATCCGGCTTCTTGTTTCCACCATAAATAATATGAAATAAACAATAACTATAATTATTAAAGCAAATGGACCATTTTTACCTTTTGAAGTTCTTTGAGTCTAAGATCTGATTTTGCAGTTTCTTTTTGATTTTTGACTGCTTTAGTCCAAAGTCATCGCTATTCATTGTGAATCTGCTCACAAAACCACCATCATCCCCCAGAAGGATGTCTTCTCGGCAGAGCTGGTCAGGCAGAGGCACCACACACACACACAAAAGGCAGTGATCCATGGGCTTGATGACAAAATAGTTTTCCTAGAAATAGAGGAATGTTTTAACGAGTTACTGCACTGCTTTAATTAATAAATATTGCCAGGGCTGTGGATGTAGCTCAGTGGTAGAGTGCATGTTTAGTATGTGCAAGGCCTTGGTTCAATTCCCAGACAATAAAATAAAATGAAATGAAATAAACTATTTCCTACTGGTGTTTCTTACTTTTGATGCTCTCAAAGTGATAAAGGGCCTTTTAAAAAAATAGCAAACTTATGCAAATAAAATATGCAAATAAAAGTTAATGAATATGCACTATGAACTCAATATGGTGTTTTACTTACCTCTAGTTCAATAAGTAATGAGATTTTACGATGTATTACTGTGAATGGCCTTCTCTTGGATTTGTAAGCAAATATTAACAGGAAACAGAGAAAGGTTCAGGTGTTACCAGATCATTGACATAAAACTCGGTGGTTAAAACACAAGAAAATCAAGTTTCGAAGTCCCATGTATTCTATAAAGCGTTATCGAGGGGAAAAAATCCTAATATCCAGATTTATCCAGAAATATTCAACAAGCATTTGTACTATTGAATTCATTCACCAAATTATGCAACCATTGTTCTTCCGGTACTTCTATCTCTCTAAGACACAAGAAAATTATTTTAAAAAATTTTTGGTATGTGTCCTATTTCCATTAGAATGAGTAAGAGCTGAACATATTCACAAGTTTGTTCAGTCATTCCACAAATATTTACTGAGCATCTACTATGTGCCAAGAATTATTTTAAGTGTGGTTGAACAGTGATGAACAAGACAGTTTCTGAGTCTGTGGAGCTACCATGCTGGTGGGGAAGACAGCAGAGTAGAACCAATCATACAACAGAACATACACTGGGGGGAAATAAATCAGAGTTTGTGTAGAGTGCAGAATCCTTTTAGGTCCAAGGATCAGAGAAAGTGACCTTTGATCTAGGACCTCAATAATGAAGAGAAAAACAAAGAGATTGAAAGGATGAAACCCTAAAAGGAGATGAATGTCAGAAAGACAGAAAGGGAGGAGACTGTGGAGTGTAGTCTTTGCCAAGACAGGAGGAGATGGGGGTGTCACATGCCAAGATTTTCTTCCAAGGGAGGAAGAAAGGAAGTAGAGGTGTTTCTAGTTAAAACAATAGATGGGAGGACAGGACTTTGAAAGAGGACAAGTCACAGAATCAGTCTTCTCTGGAAATCAAGGGCAATTTCACGTGCTGAGAGGGACAGGCAGAGAAGTACAACGACATTTTGGAAGACTTGCAAAGAATGGGAGAGTGAGTGGGCAAGAACAAGCGCAAGATGGACAGAAGCCACAGGGAGCCTGGCTGAGTGTGCAGACCTGCGTTTGTAAGGACGCCAGTCTGGATGGCTTGTGCCTGTCTCTAGCAGTGCTTTGCCCCTGTGAAAGGCAGAAGGGGCTATAGCATCTGTGCATGTTGCAAGATGGACTGAAGAGAGCAGAGGCTGGGGGCAACAATCCCAGATGATCCTCTTAGGGTGGAGGCAGGAAGGAAAGTGGAAGAGGTTCCTGCAGATTGGAGAAGGAGCTTTCGAGGAATCACGAGATTGAAAAAGCAACAGTGAAAATGGGACAGCTTGAGTGAGAAATGATGATCAAAGTCCAGACCGAAGTTCAGGGTTTCAGAAATTCATAAACCCTAGTGTAAAATGCCACGAGACGATAGCATGCAGTGTAATAAAGTATGCCAAGCAACAGATTACAGTCTTTGACATCATTTGGCATCAGTAGTTGGTTAATTGTTGACAAATTGCACTAACAGTTTGGTTTTTCACAGGTACTAGGAACAAGCAAACTTCAGAGGAAGATTAGACTACTTCTTAATCCATGTCCTTCAAAGTCAGCCTGTTTTCGAAGCTTTTTTGTAACCCCACTGCTCATCAATCTCACTCTTCCTGAACCCCTATTGGACTTGCTCCTTTTTAAATAACATAACTTGGTGTTCCATTACATTGTGTGCTATGTTTATTCATGAAGTCCTTCAAGACTGAATGGTTTTTGAGTGCAGGGAACATGTTCATTACTTTCAAATGTCTGCAGAATCTGAAGAACAACCGGATTGGTTAACTGATGACCTCTCAGCTATGGAAGGGCTGCCTCGTTGGATTTTTGGACAGATTTGGGCATTTTAGTAATTTTCGTTATCTAATAAAACTGGACAGGAGAGAAACACATTGAATTTGATAACATAAGCATAACCAGAAAGATAACATTTAGATGATTAAGAAGTGATTTGTGTTTGTACCAATTCCCCAGGATGGATGTAATTATTATGCATAGCAAACAAATGCTAATAAAAAATGAATTGCTCTCTCCCTCTCCAAATCAAAGCAAAACCCCTGAATGAAGTATACTAAATCAGAAAAACATTCCCTTTTCATTACAGAATATGAGGACTGAGTTTGATCTAAGAGATTATTTAGTCAAATCCCTTTATTTTCTATGTGAGGAGACTGACATTCACTGAAGAAAGTAGATTGCTCATTGCCTTTACCAGCTCTGGAAAGACCATCTCATTTCTTTTGAATGTTTCTCTTGGCACAGTACCTGACTGCTCCCTTGAGATTTATAATCCCAGACAATGATGGTCCTTTCGGTAGTGGCCACAATTCGTTTCAGCTGGGAGAGGTAATCACATCCAGTAATCCAGGAGGTATCCTGTCAGAAAAGCATAGAAATGGAGTTATCATACATTCATTTTATAGCATGGGGTTGGGTACTAAGGAGTAGGCTGTGGACATTAGAAGTTCCACTGTGCAGAGAAGCCTTGCAATGTATTCCATTTGAATGGCATCAGAACAGCTTTCCCTGTGCACATCTTTCACCAGCACCCGAATTTTTCAATTCCATCAGCAGGAGACTCACTCAGCAAAGATAGCAACTGCTCTCTGATGCACCTGGCAGCCGGCAGAACAGCAGACTTTCACCCTAGTCACTTCTGGGAGGTTACATACTTCTTTCCATGGGCATGGAGAGACTAGTGGGCTCAGGACAGTGACTAAGTGTTCTCTGGCCCTGCTGCATGCTATAACTTTTAGCAAGAAAAAACCTTAGTGATTATGTAGTCAATTATAAATTGAGGTCACGAAGTTTGTCCTGTGTCTTGCCTAAAGTCGCCAAGCTGGCACAGACAGAATCTACAATAACCACTACACACAGCTGGATAGAAGCAATGGCTTCCATTTAGAAGGACCTCACTTGCCAGAAATGTTGCATGTATTCAAGCAGGCCCTTGAGTCTTTCCTTAAACCTGTTGGGAATTTTAAATGGATTTGTGCCACTGAAGTAACAGAAGCTCCGAGGTTTACAGAGTCCTGGCTCCTTTGTGAGGCAGCATGGCACCCTGCTCTGTAGTTCAGTGAATTCATTTAGTGCACGTAAGCAGGGTGAAAAAGTCAAACGTTTCCTTGCCTCTCAAAAGTCCATGGCAGGATTCTGAAATCAAGTCGCTGTGGCTTTTTATCTGCCTCAGTGTTAGTTTCACCTTAGTGATATGGATTAAATTACAAAATTGCTCTTGAATTTTTATGCTATCAAGTTTAAAATGAAAAGTTCTGAAATGATTTCCCTTAGATACCTCCCCGTTCTCATAATTTGGATTGTGTCCATGTTTTATATTCCTCAATAGTGAGTGCTTAGAAAATTTAGAATTTCTTAAATTGAATTTTCCAAAGAGTAACCAGTTTCTTAGAAATCCTTTGCAGATAATTTAACTCCAGGAAGCAATACTTGGATCTTCTTTGCTACTGCTCAATAAACACAAATTTATAATCTGTGAAACAGGTTATACTCAGAGCTTATCCAGGCAGTTCATCAAGATTTTGATTAACTGTGGGGGAAACTTCATCAAAACTCTCAGTCTGACATTCTTAGAAAAATTTAAAAAATGTACTTACTGTGATATTGGTGCTCATCTGAACTTTCATCTATGAATAAAGGAAAAGGATAATGAAAGCTAGTTGGCACTATGTTTAAAAGGTGAGGATGTGGACTCTATGACAACACAATCTCTCCTTGATTTAATGTCACTGGTCATTCTACCTACCATTAGTTTCCTGTTTCTCCTGCCCACAAAACATTTGTCTTTGTGAAATGTTGCACATAGTTTGCGGTGAACGAAGTTTATACCTCTGTGGCTTATCCTTAAGCTTGGTGAGCATGCTTTAAGAAGCTTACACTTTACTAATTCTTTTGTTGATCCTACATGCAAACTCGCTCACATTCTTTAGTTATTCAAAGCCATATTTGGTAACAAAAGTGGGAAATGCAAAATAATACTAACAGCAATGATAAGTAGTTCAAAGAATGCTAAATAGATCAGGGTGAACACAGAGTTGCAAAGAAAAATATAACATTATTTCACTGAAAAGATATTTCTCAAAGCTATTAAGAGTCTTCAAGAATGTTCGATTCAAGGGCATCCTCTTTTATTCAGTAGGGATCTGTTGAGTGAAGATTACCCCTAAGTACCACATCATGCGAGGTGAGCATCAGAGATTCATCCTAAACAGAGAGCTAGTAGGTACAAGCAGCTTTACCCAACTTGAAGATAAATAATTGAAGTGTCTCAGTGACCTGTATTCTTTTTACATACTCAGAGGGTCTTGGGAAACATCTAGAAAGTGGCTTCCCAGAAGGAAAAGATCATGTGAAACAGAAAAGATTATGTAAAACAGATCGGGAAGACCATTAAAACCGTGTGTCATAGCCACCCACAGACTGTCTTTCATCTGATATGTTCCAAAAGGCTTTACTAACCAGGGACCTGTTTCTAGATGAGAAAAAGAAAATGTTGTAAGGAAAATGTTGAGCGGCAGAACAGAAGAGCTGTGGTTTCCTCTTCTACTTTTCAACATCCATCTGTAGTGGAAGTCACCACTTAGAGTCCCCTTAACTTCTTTAAATTTTCACAATCTTTATTAATATCTTCTGCATTTCTAAAATCTGTTGTGCAGAAATTTTTATTTCATACCATCAAGAAAATACTTAACTGTATTAGTTTTACTTCAGATACAACCTAAAATATGGATGAAACTATTAAAATATATTTAGAGTTAGTAGTTACATTTTAACAAATTATCCCTGTGAACTACACTTTCATATTACTTTTCTCACACAGTCTGTCATCTTATTTGTAAGGCATGTGACATCCAAAATATTATTTATTCCTGATGCATCAAATGTTAAAATAACTAATTTTAAGCAATCTTTATTCTTCATTTGCATTGTCTGAATCAAAATGGATGTGTGTTTGTGAGCATATGTGTGTGCCTCTGTAAGCCTGTGTATGCTTTTGTGTGTGTGTGCGTGTGTGTGTGCATGTGTGTGTGTGAGAAGTACCTCTAGAAATACAGCAGTACCACCATACTTATTTCACACAGCAACTATTATGTAGATCATTATCTTCTTCCTCAATTGTTTTTTAGATACCATCTTAGTTTCATTTTTGAAGAAACAAAGGTAAAAAATGAGATGGGAGATGATGCACTAAGAAAAAAAAAGGGTTCGGGAAAGTTTTTATATAAATGAGGAAAATTACTTTCATTTTCACATCATTTCTCTATAATAGCAATTGATGACATGTATTGAGTGCTTACAGTGATGCTAATCCCTTTGTGGGCACTAACTTATTCATCTAGCACAAGTGTTTTGGGAGGGAAAGTCCATGGTTCCAGATGAGAATCCAGGCTACAGAGATGTCCACAGCTGTGCTTGTGCTAAACTGGATCAGGCTCCATGCCCAAATCACCAGAGCCTGACCTCCAGGGCCCAGCTGTCCCCTCTTTTGATGCAGCTGATCACCTGTGATGTCAACTTTTGAAAGACTCTTTAAACGGAGTGTTACTGAAGTGTTGAAAATTATTGTGCAAACTTTAATCATGTGGTGGTTGTTTCAAATAGTTGTTTACTTGTATAAAGCTTGTCATAAGCTGGAAATGAATTAATTAGAATTTTAAAAATATGTTTAACACCAAACATTCACCTGCAATTTTTGTGGTAAAATACTACATGGATTATATCATCATACAGTTCTTTAAAATCTTGTGTTTTGAAAATGAAAGCCCAAAATTTAAAAATCTGTAAAGAAATGGCATGGATAATAGCAATGCCTACAACTTATATAGGAACCAGCTGTCCATAAAGTGCTTCTACATTCATCATTTCATTTGATGTGCACTACAGTCTTCTGAGGAAGAGAAGAATAGATGTGAAAAGATGTAAGTGGCTTATTAAATTACCTACTTAACATGATAGTTAAATAGAAGGGCTAGACTTGGAACCATTTGATTAACACCAAGTCCAAGGTTCTTCGTAGGACTTTTCATTACATGGTTGGATGATGACAAAATCACTTGATTTGTCTGTGCTTCTGATTTTGTGTGAGAAACTGTCTAGGTTCACCTTTTAATTACTACAAGGTCATGTGGTTAATATGCCTGAGGAACTTGCCACATGCAGTTAGCAAAATCTCAATAATTGTCCCAGACATTAATACACAGTGGGATACAACTCTTCCATAAAAAAGGATAAACTTGAGTCATTTGTAGGAAAATGGATGCATTTTAAGAAAATAATGTTAAGTGAAATAAATCAGACACACAGACTTAAATATCACATGACTTTATATATGAGAAATTCAAATTATAAAGAGCAAAATAAAAGATACATAATTGGAAATAGGGAGATAGGTCTTTTGCAAAAGGAAGAGGAATCAAAAGATGGAGAGAGGGAAGGGGTGAAAAAAAGAATTAAGATATGTTAAGTACATGTACCAGCTCCCCATGAGGAATGCAATCATGTACTGCAAACATGTACCAATAAAAACAAAAATTAAAAAAAATTTACTCAAAGCTCAGTGATCTCCTCCATTAGTATTTAGGATTTTTTAAAAAATTTTTGGTAATAACTCTGAAATATGGTTTCTGTTTCACCTGAAACATACATAAGGCATGGACAAAAGAGATGAGGACAAGAAGGGAGATGGGGAAGGAGGAAGGAAAGAAGGAAAGAACAGGGGAATGACTGAAGATTTTGAATTACCTGGTGGTTAAAGACTCTTATTAATCCTTTCTGAGAAGCTGTTATTAGTAAATCCAATTGGGGAATCTTGACGATGCACTTAATCACATCTCGTCTTCGACTACCTGTCAATAGTATAATATACATTTGAATTTCTAACAATAAAGACCTGGCAACTCATTTGTGACATTGGTCTAAAAAAATAAAGAAAGAAAAAGGAAAACAACCAACATTTTGGTTGTAAATAGAATAAATGTAAATAGAATAAAACCATAAAACCTAGCAACTGCTGTTTTTTAATCCTTGGAGATACAATCTGATTATATAGAGCTCTCCAACTAAACATCGTACATGAATTCCCAGAGAACATGTAAGATACACACCCATGCACCATTCACACACACTTATGTGTGCACATTACACAGAGAATGAATTTTCTGACCATCTTTTGGAATCATCCCTCTTTTTGAGATTTTTTTCCATGTCTCTTAGGAATCTGAATTGTCACGACTATGGTTTACAACAGAATAAAAACATACTACCTCAGGTTTGCTGTATTAAAGAATAAAACTACTTCAGTGCTGTTACCTAGGCTGCTCTGAATGTTGTGCATTTTGTAAAGTGACACTGTACACTTTGATATTTCTATGTTTATGTACTAAATGATAAAGCCACATATATTCAATCACCTCCTGGGGTGATTTAATTTTTATAATTGTGAACTCTAAGAGAGAAAAAAACAAGTGAATAGGTCTCACACTCTAATATTAATTCATCCAAGCATCAGTAGAGAAAACAATGCTCCTAACAGGGTGTAAATTTTTTTTAGGGGGATGTGACGGTATCTTAATAAGATACACTTAGTAGTGGACATCTGAGATATTAAAATGTCATGGAGCAAGGTGTACTGGAGAGGAGGAGAGATTAGGAGAAAAAAATTCTTTAGGGATGGATATTTAAAAAAAAATTGAAAAACACTGTCCTATTCCAAGCCACCATCAATCTCTCTATTTCCACTCCCTCCCCAGTTTAGATTATCATCAACACTGAAGCCAGAATAAACATTTAAAGTGTAACTGAGATCATGCCTCCCCTCTTCCCATAGCACTCTTGCACCTTTCTGTGTCCTTTAGAAGTCTCTAGTGTGGCCTGCAGACTCCCATTCACCCATCATCAGACACATCCTCCTCTCTTCAACCTCCTCTTCTTTTCTTCTCCCTCCCCTTCGGTCTGAAATGCATGTTTCTCTCTCGTTTTCTCCAAGACCTAGTCTCTTTTCAGTGGGGCTTCCATGACCAACCTGCTACTGCCATCCCCAAACCAACTTCTCCTTCCTGCATTCCTGCTTGACTTTTCTCCATTACCTAATTTCATTTTCCCCCTATATCATGGAATGCCATCTGACATACGTTGTGTCACTGGCTTGATTTTTGTGTTGTCTGTCTCTTCCTGTGAGACTGCGAATTCCACGAGGTCAGGGATTTATGCCTTTTGTCATCATTGCTGTGTCCTCGGTACTTGGAAAGCTACTCAGCAAACAGTGGAGACCTTAACACACATTGCTTGAGGGGAAAATGAACTATAGAGCCTGGTTATTCTTTAGAAAAATGCTTTCAAAATTCGAACTTAGGATGCCACGCCATTCTTCTCTTGAGCTCTGGTACCTCCTTAGATAAGCATGGCGGCACCTTTTGTGTTTGTTCTTCCGTGGTAGCTCCCATGGCCAGAGCCTGGGCTGTGGTTGGGCTAAGTAAAGGTCCAGGATAAAGGTGGGCTTTGTTCACAACGGACTGAAGGATGTCCAGGTGCTTTTGTAAAGAAACACCAGGTTTGATCCACACTGCACGTATCACCTAAGAGTATGAGATGGAATCCTGAAATACAGGAGAAGATTTCAGGGTTTGCCTTTTTGCTTCCTGACTGTCTCCCATTCTAGGTGGAAAAAAAGGGGAGAAAATCCAAATTGT
>RJWT010013975.1:0-21401 GCA_004365215.1 Cuniculus paca
GAAAAGAAGAATAACAATTCCAAATAAAGTTCTACAGAAAGTAAGAAACAGAGCATTGAGGTTCTGAAACTCAAATTAGCAACCTAGACATTGAAAGATGCTAAATCAGGGTGGAACTTGTGACACCTTGCAAACTTCACAACTTTCCTACTCATACCTTAATTCTGCAGTATTGTCATTAACAGAACAAGAAAGAAGTTTTGTAAATTGAAATGGAAGTAAATTCATGTTTCTCTGAGCAATCTGTTATTTTTAAGGTAAAATTTTTAAAAATATGTACATACTTTCAAACAACTGTATGAATATTTTCTATGTGTGGATTAGAGTTCATAAAGAAACAATAAATATAAGTATAAATATAAATAAAAATGATTTATAAAGAATTTACAAAGTAGGCTTATAATGGCCACAGGCACAGTCATGAGTGATAGAATGTGAAATGCCTGTCTGCATACTGCAGAGCCCAGGATCCAGCCACAAGTTGAAGGCCTGGATCTCAGTGTGGAGTCTGCTGTAAGTCTGTGCTGGAAAGCTGAGTGTCTGAGTGGTAAGGCTAAAGAGTCTGAGCTGGAAGCCTGAAGAAACAGGAGGCGAAAGTCCAAAGGTGATGGCAAAAATTGGAGCTTCCTCAAATGGGAAGACTTCCTTTTCCTTTCCCTTTTTATTCTATCCAGACAACAAGCCTATTGCCTACTGCCACCCACATCCAGCGTTGGTTTTCCCATCTCATTTTGTGGCCTACAGGTCAATCATCCACAGACACACCCAGAACTGTGCTTCACTAATCCTCTGAGCTTTTTAACGCATTCAAGTTGAAAGCACATTTAAGTATCACAATATGCAAGTTCTATATTCTCCGTATTTCACAACTTTCACTGTCTCACAAGACCAATAAATGGATCTCAATCACTTCCCATATCCCAACTGCTCAGCATTTTAGTTTGCAAATTCTCAGGCAATGCTGATAACCTGAATTCTTTTGACTACAAAGTTTGCCGTAGCTCTGATTCCTCCTCAATGCAGTACCCAGTGCTTCAAGAGCTCTTAGTTTTTCCTAATGCAAACACAATTTTCCTGGTTTATTACATAAAAATTCTGTACTGCTCAAATACACTCTCTCAAATTCATAATCATCACTGCAATAGCAAAAAAAGAGCCTTCTAGTTAGTATTAGTGATGCCTTGGATGTACACATAGGTACAAAAATTGCAAATCTTATTCTAAACTGAAAGGTTGTTTTGTATATAAGTATAAAACCTAAGTTCTTCTCTTTTATGGTCATTATAATGCCCTCTCTTTTGTCATGTAGTTTTTCAGGGTTTTGTATTTATATATTTACATTTGGTTTGAAAACAGTGAAAGGTAATTAATATTTTCTTTTTATAAACTCTTAAAATGCCTCAATGTTCATGCCTAGTTGTGAGAAGTGTCTTGTTTAAGCTAGTGTATCAGAAGTGCTCAAAAGTGACTATGGAGCTTGAATACTGACATCTAGAATAGCCCTTGGTACTACTCTATAATAGCCCTTGGCTACAATGGACTAATTAGTCTGTGAGTGATTACAGTCTCTTAAGTAATTTGTTTTGGGCCTACTTTATGGGTTACAGAGGATTTTTTAAACATTTCAAATAAAATTTGTTTTCCATGGGTTGCAAAAAGTGTTTCATTGCTTCAAAAACAACCTCAGAATAGAGAAATATGCAAGTTTTATCTAGGGAGTCATGAAAATGAATGCATAGAAGTAACTATAAAACAAATGCCCCATTTAATCCAAACAACAGTCATTCCAGGTACTCTGATATTCAAAGTCAATTATTTTTGAAATAGTGAATTTTGACATTTTTTTAATCTGCAATAATGGCAGAAAGGAGATATTTATTTCCCCGAGGAAGCCTGGAGCTCAGGTAAAGAATAATCATGAATACTTTTATTTTTATCATTAACTATAATATAAAAATCATATAAAACAGTAATAAATGATTCTGAAATATTTTTTGCTTTGGAAAAGAAACATGCTCTTGCCTCTTCTATCATTAAACAAGCACAAATAGTACCTTTATGAAGTCTCTTTGCCCTTAGCTAGCATCATCTATTTCTCCTTCTTAACTTCCAAGAATTTAAGTTATATATCATGGTTAAATGCTATTTGCTTTCTTCTTTCTTTCTCTATTTGCTCTTCAGTCCTCACCTTCTCAAACATTTGAAGAATTCCAATGAATGATGGACGTGAAGCTCACTAGTAAAATACCAGGGGTTCAATCACACACACAAAGAAAATACTGATGAAAAACATTACTAAATTCAACAGGTAGTTTTAGTCTGTATATTATTATTGTTCTCTCCAACAATTTTAACGGTATTACACATATTCATCCTGAAAGTAGAAACTCTTTATCCTTGTAATACTTCCTTCTTTGGATCACCATCCGCATTTTCCAATTTCTCACTTGTATTTTATTTCTTGGGTTCTTTTTGCTCTTCCTATGTTTAAATGATTCTCTAAATGAATCTTGGACCTATTTCTCTCATCTAAAGTCTCCCAAAATAATGTTTCAACTCTTTCCTGTCTTTATCATTACGCAATTATTCCACTGGGATATAGGGTTTTATACTCATTGCAACTCTATTCATGTCACTTAGAGACTCTCTGCTATTTCTCGAAATATATTATTGACTTCATATTCACTTCAGTTCATCCTTCATCACACTGTGGGAGAATTATTCAGAAAAATGCAAATTATCTAATAAAAATTCTTTAGTGTTTTAAACATCCAGGTAAGTTCAAAATCTACTTTTGTGTATATGAAACCTAGGCCCTTTTCACTAATTCCACAGATTTTTGTTTTGCTGTTCATAATATACTCTTCAATCAAGTCACATTAAAAATGCCTGTATAACATAATATTCAGTCATGAATTGATCAACATGTGTTTGCCAACCACATTCTCTAGCCTCTGGAAGCCTTGAAAGAAGAATAATACATGAATCCTTCTTTTGGGGGTTCTCAATCTACTAGAGTGAAGATTCCAAATAAAATATAATTAGAATTCAGAGTCATGGGTATTATAATGAAAGAGAGAAGTACATATAACTAGAGGAGGATTTAATTCATGCTGGCCTGTGCCACAAAAAAGTTATAAAAAGAAAAAAAATGACATCATTAGTCTTAAAGAATTCAAATAATTTAGGTGAAAACTAAAGTAAAAATGAGGTATTTATGGCCAAGAAAAATTTAAAAAACTGTTTTCCAACTAACTAGCTAGAATATATGTTGCTAACTTTTAACATAAATTCTTAAGCTTTGCCTGAGGTGCAACATTCAAAAAGTTGAATTCAAAAAATTGAATTCAGTCAAAAAGTCTAAAATATATGCCACCAATTTAGCAAGGTTAGATCCTTAAATTTTCCCTGAACTATATTTGTTTATAGTTATTTTTGCAATATCTAAAGTTAGATGTCTAATATTTGTCTAGTTTTTCATTATATATCTTCTGCTAAAGTATTCTTAGACATGTATATATACTAGATATTTATTTAATATTTAATAATCACCACAACAAATATATGGTTTCATTTTCAAGCAGTGTAAGTCTTTTAAATAAATTAGTGCTATTGCAAATTTCCTTTCGAATGAAAACATTTAAAATTATTTCAAAGTTCCAGTTCTGATAAAAATATTTATTTAACCAGTTTTTATTTCTCTTTTATATTAGTAAATTTTTCTGAATTTAAAGAAAATGAAAACCAGTTGTGTATAACAAAAGTATCTCTATTTTATATATGCATTAGCAAATATTCAATTATAAATGTTTGTCTATGAAAATGAGTCATCCCTTTACCTTCCAATGAATAACTATGGCTTTATAGAATATTTACTGTTTATCTTTTAAAAGACATATAATTAATTTACCAATCTAAGTGAATAAGTTTCCTTCATTGCATTTTCCTTGGTAATTCATACTGCCAGTTCTTTGTTATCACAGATATTATTAATTAAAAGGGTTCCTAGCTATGTTTGACCTCTAGTTTTGAGTTAAAGAAAGAGATTTTAATGATTGAATTCAAAATACTGTATAAAATTATTTGGCATCTCTGGCCCCGCTTGTCTTTGTAATTTACCATTTTATTTTTTTTCTCTCTTTTTTTTTTTATTTTGAAAAGAATACAACCAAATAAAATAAAACAGAGTAGAGTCAATCACAACAAAACAATGAACATGGCACATGACTTCTAAACAGGGTAAAAAGCAATCAATAATGGCTACCATAATGCCTCTTGTTATCTGCAATATAACTGCCCATACTATCAGGGATAAGTAAAATCAAACAAAATAGAACAAAACAAAACCAGTAAAACAAAACAAAACAAACAAAGCAGAACAATGTAAGCAATACAGAACTTCAAGATACTAGTTAAACAGCAATGGCTACCATAATGCTTCTTGTTATCTTCAGAATAGTTGCCTATACCTTCAGACATTACAATCAAACAACACAGAATAGAGTAAAATCAATCAAAACAAAACAATGAAATCAATACAGGGTTTCTAAACAAGATAATTGGACATCCTCGATGGTTGCAATTATATATTTTGTTATCTTTAAAATAGCTGTCCTTGCCATTTGTCTCAAAGAGCTAAATTTTAGTCTCATCTGATCCAAGTTTCATTTAAAAAAGGTAAAATTTCTAATATTCCGGCATGTGGTTTAACAATATAATATTCCTCATAGCTAGCTGGGTCTCTTTTCTCTCCTCTTCTCTTCTCTTCTCTTCTCTTCTCTTCTCTTCTTCTCTTCTCTTCTCTTCTCTTCTCTTCTCTTCTCTTCTCTTCTCTTCTCTTCTCTTCTCTTCTCTTCTTCTTCTCTTCTCCCCTCCCCTCCCCCCCCCTCCCCTTTTCTTTTCTTTTCTTTTCTTTTCTTTTCTTTTCTTTTCTTTTCTTTTCTTTTCTGAGATTATTTCTTTTTTCTTTTCTATTATTTTTTTCTGTCTCTCTCTTTCTCTGCCCCTCATTCCCTCCTCCTTTCCTTCCTTCCTTTGGAAAACATGTCAAAATCAATTTTCTTTCTAAGCTGGTGAAATTTTCTCTATATCTGGTACTTTTCACTAACTGAATATTCACTATATGCAAGATGCAACTAACTTTTCCTTCTGATTTAAGTGAAAGGAATTGGCTTCAAATATGTTAAGTATTTTTCTTCTCCTTTGTGAATAGCAGATTATTCTCCTTTCTACAAGTGTGAGAGAAATGAATGTCAGAAATTTGACCCACATACTATTTCATTTCCTTGTCAGTGTTTACCAGAAATTTTTTGGCAGAAGCAAAACAGAACAGCTAGTAAAATATGCTATACTAATCAAAGGTGAACACCAATACATTAATTTTGCTTCTAAACTATTAAATTATAGTCATGACAAAATATGGAATTAAAACCCTCATTTATAACAATATCTTCAATAGGGTTAATGCTTTACCAAAATGTTACATATGTCATGTTTGTAATCAAGCACCCACATTTGCATTAAGTCACTGCAAATTACTTTTCATTTTTGAGAAATAAATTATCAAACTGCTTCTATCAATTTCTTTACAAGAAAAGAGAAATTAAAATATGTAGAAGCATTTTTTTAATTTTTAATTTTTATTCTTTTTCAGACTAAGAATTTTGTATCTTCAAATTTTTGAATATTTAAGTAATGTGTGTGTAAAAACAACACATACGGTAGTGGGATGGTGAGTTCATCTATCATCATTTCACTAAAGGCTAGATCCATTTTCCCACTCAAATGTCCAGTTTAAAGATGGTTTGTCTGTTCTAATCCACTGAGAAAGGGCCTGTTTCTTCAGGGTAGTTCAGAAAGGTTGGGCACAGGTTGAGGCAACTGGTGCAGGCTGCTATAAACAGAAAGCATTCAATTCACGGATTTAAAGTCCACTCAAACACAGTAATGCTTGACAAGTTACATGAACAGAAGTGAAAAATCTGCTAGAATTGTTTCATCCTTTATTAACTCTTTGTTAGTTTTTGAGACAAAAAAAACATAAGGATACAAACACAAAGCACTCAAAAATGTGTGACTTAAATTAACAGACATTTATTTAAATCACAATTCTCTGACTCAGCAATTTTGATTGGCTTTGTTTAGGTACTGTTTCTGATCTCAGCTTGTTTTATTCATTTGTGTGAAATTAGTTGCCAACTTCATTGGCATTATTTGTGTGGGACATTCTAATCTAGAATGACTTCTCTTCTCGATTCTCAGCTAACTGGCAGACTTGCATACCTAGCAACTCTGCCAATCACAGACCAAACGTAGCAGGACTAGAAGTATGTAAGACATTTTCAAGTTATCTATGACTAAATATTGCTTTGAAAATGTATTGTGAGATGTTTGGAGATTTGACTGTAAACTCTGTCTTTGCTGTTCTTCATAAGAAATTTTGTCATTTTCTGCCAAGTACAATACTATAAAGCAGCTCAAATTCTTTAAATCCTGTATCCTTTCCTGGCACTCTCCTTTGAGATGTCTAATAGATATCCTAGGTTGAGTTCTGCTTTACTGTAGTAAGTGAATACATTTTGTTTTTCTTGACTAATCTTGTGCTTCTTGTGGTTTCAGTAAGTGGGATTCATTAACAAACATTTAGCTTCTACCAAATATTAGACCAAGTACTATGTGATGAGACACAAATATGCTTAAGAAATGGTCTCCGTATTTGAGAACCTTAGAGTATATTTGGCAATATCATTTAATAAAGGTTTAAATTATTGATACTAATCTATGGGTGATATTTATGTGGTACAGAAATTCTAATTTGTGTCCTTTTATAGGAATTATTACATAGACCATAGCTAGTAGGTTTGGGTCAGGGATCTGATCTTTGTCCATGAAGAAAGAATTCAACAAATGAGATGTATTCAGGGAGACCTTTTACTTAAAAATTTGTGTCCATTTTTTCTTATTGATAGTATAATTTTTCTAAGAGCCTACAAAGACAGTATTATTTTTTCTAAGAACTACACAGACTGGATCCAAAGGTTCCTGTTTAGATTCATGAAATACATTTTAAAGTATCTTATTAAGGAATAGATAGGTGAAGATAGCTTAATATTTCAAGCCTGAGAACTTTTATTTTTTGTACAAAGTTCTAGTGTCATAAAACACAGTAGAGTATTTAGTGTTAATGTTAAATGCCTTATATATTTGCAGAATATCTCTGATTCTTGACAAAAATCCCTCTAAACTTAATCTTTGAGGAAACTGATAAATAAACCATGGCAGAATGCCATTAGAAGATAAATACACATATTAAGTTCTATTTTCCAGTACAAATTGCCTCTTCATTTACAACTTCGTAAATATTCATTCATTTTAACATTTTGCTACAGGATTCAGAAGGATGTGCACTTTTTTATTCTAAAATAAATACCTTTTCTTCTTTCTCCTTTTCCTTCCCAAGTAGTATAGATCATGTTCCCTTAATCAGTTCTTTTTAATTTTTTTTCTGTATTTTTATTTTGTGCTACATGGGGGCCTTTTGCACTGACAAAAAATGCCCTTCTAGGTATAAATGGTTTTCCAAATTCTTCCATGAACCTTGACATCCTACTAAGCTATTATTATGTACTTTTAATTTGGTTAAGGCATTCTGACCAAGAGCAAACTACAGAAAAATCATTCTTTTGACTACAATTTAACTTTCATAATTTCCAAGTTGTATTATTTAACTTTTACTGCCCCCACTTCATTAAAATGCTTCTCTTTGAATACAAAAAACCTCCAAAATAGTATGCCAAAATACGTAAGCCTGACATTTCTCTTTGTAAATTAATTATCTCATGTGTTTCATTATGATGATACGAAACTAAACAATTCAGTGTATCTTTTCCACAAATTTCCTAGTTGCTCCCAAGCATCAGATGAATACTCCCTCTTCCTTTTAATAATGTTGGGCTCTGTTTTCCAGAAATAGTGAAAAGCTGGCAGCATTTGGATAGGAATAATTCTCTTTGATGGAAGAATCAAATTATGTAAAAAATTTATCAGAGTCAGGCATCAGTTCTCAGCAAAAAGTTTTAGTTCTCTTGGGTCTATCCTCTATGGCATATTCTTTAATCCTTATGAAGATTCAGGAGACATAACAGAAAAATGACATAGTAGAGGGGAAAGTCTATGAATCCAAATAAGCATAAAAGAATACAGCTGAGAATTATAAAGTTTAACAAACAATTGAATAACAATAATGTTCTACTCATTCAATGCAGAGATATTACCTGATAATTGTTCCTGGGGAAATGTAGGTTTAATTAATATTATCAAAAACACTTTATATGCTGATGTTATTTGAAATTAATTATATATCCTATCTGGAAAAAACTGCAAGGCATGTTAAGCTAATTTGTTAAAACTTTTTGAAAACATAGTGTGTAAAAAGTGTTAAAGAAATAGGTGCATGCAAAAGAATACAGTCCATTCAGCATAAAGTGTGAATCTATGCATGTGTGGCAGAAATAGCTAGTGGGTAAATCTGACCTGTTACTAGAAATAACTGGTTTGAAAGCTAATACGAGGGCTTGGTAATGCTCTTTCCTCAAAGCATAACGCAGATTTATCATGCTTTTCCTTTGGGATACATGAAGTGCTGACATAACAGCTCATTGCAAAAATCACTACATTCAAATCCAAAAGGACAAACTATTTCACAAATGCTTTGCTTCTTTAAAGGCAATTTTCAGAACTGTTGTCATCCTGAAACTTTGCTGAAACTATTTTCCCCCTTTTTGAAACCATTATAAAGAAATCTCTGCTGTGACCTTGAATTCTCATCCCCTCTAGCGTGTGTAGCTTTTTATTAAAGAGAAAAAATATCTCCTTTTTCACTTAAAATTGTATAGATGGATACTATGCTACCTTATTATAATTTCTAATCAGCTGCCCAGAATTGCTTTACATTTGCATATGACCATTGCAGGGGGAAAAGGAAAAAAATACATATATATTCCATATCCCTATGTCTTGGACAAAATAAAATTATTTCAATATATTTTATGCACAGAAACTGTTTTAAAATGATTGCTTCTGATATTGTTCCAAGGTAGACAAGTACTCAATTTTCCTATAAAAAAGCAACTGACTTCTATTCATTGCCCTATCTTCATTAGTTTAATTATTATCTTGAATTCTCTAAAAGTGCTGTCATATGTTCTTATCAAGATCTATTACAACAAAGTTATTTTTACACGAACATTAAAAGCATTATGAGGTTTTTCTCTTGTTTAGAAAAATTTGTTAATGTACTTTGTTTCTTACTTTTTGCTCTGGCTTTAGAAAGTTTTCCTTATTTTTTTTTTAATTTCTTGTAAGGTAATACTGCCTACTTTCCTAGACATTTAGAGTTAATTGACTGGGACCAAAGTATACTCTTATAGTTAGTTATTTATGCAAATATTGGCAAATTATTCTATGGTGCTGAAATCAGATTCCTCATCTGTATACTAGAAATAATAGTTGCATTTCCCTAACATTATTATGAAAATAAAGTAAGTCAGCATGGCAGATACACTTAAATGGTATCTAGAATTTTAAAAATGCTATGTATGCATTCAATCTCATTGTTACACACTGAACAAATTGAGATAATATTGGTTTATTTTCTCTAATTTTATTATATCCTTCTTATTCCAAGGATATTTGCATTGTACCTTATTGCAAGCTATCTGGTTTTCTCTTCACGTGTATAAAATATCTTCCATGTTTATAAGTATGCTCTGTGCAAAGTTCAGTTAGGCATTGATTTAAAGTAAGTGCTATACCTAACCAGGCAGGCATGCAAGATATAGGTGAAAATCACACCTATGGATTGTTCACTGATGCCAAGTGTAGTAGATAAGAGAAGAATGATTATTACGATTATTCACAGAAAACAATATTTTCATAAAATTTCTTTGAAAATTATATTCACTAATGGAAATAATAGTAAATAGCTTGAGAATCATAGAAATGTCTGAAATTTATTGAAAATAATAAAGTCTTCTAAGAAGGAAGATCAAATAATAAAATGCGAAAAGAAATCAAACAAAAAATGATACACTAAAATATTCTAAAAAGCAAGGAAAAAAACAAAAAGAAAAGAGTCATACCTTGGCTTGTAAAATAATCATGACCAGCAAGATATAATTAATTTGGAAAAGTAAAATCGTAGAACTTTACTATTGAGTATTATAAGGACTGTTGCGGTGTCATACTCCTGTAATCCCAGTGCTCTGGAGGCCTGAGGCAGGAAGATACTAAGTTTGAGCCAATCCTATTTAATTTAGTGATTTATGGAGACCTGTCATAAAAGAATAAAGTAATGAATAAATACACAAATAAATAGAAGATGCCTAATATTTACTAAATTTAGTACTTCAGACACAATTGCTTACAAATTTCTATGGAATTCATTGTATTACATAACGTGAATATGGATTTGCCTACTTTTACTGTGCTGTGACATCCTGGAATAGTTCTTCTAGCAATTTGTTGTTGATATGAATTAAGATTTGTTGAAATTACTTCAGCTTTTTTGTTACAAATTGCCACAAAAAGGGATTTATAGTTAAGTCAAAGTACATCAGTAGCATAATCTTGAATAAGATATCCACTCTTGCATATGCTTATTAAACTGACTGAACACCTATAAAATTTAAGGGTGAATTGATGGGCAAACTGTGTACAGATATTACAATATAGTGAACAATACTATCCCCTTTGTAAATGACTTGTGTTATTTCTATGACCAAAGTTTAAAGAGTGAATCAGCATTATTTTCAATACCTTTTTTCAGCTACTTTCTGATATTTTGGGGGGAATTTGTTTATATATTTCAGATGTTATATTGAGTTTCTCATTAAAGTTTGTAAATGAGTGCTATATCAATGGTAAAACATGTACAACATTTGAAATGAATGTGAAATTCTCTTCGTTGGGAAAGTCTTTGTACTCAAAACTAGCATAGGTTTAATATATTTGAAAGTTCTCAAATGTTTAGTTGCCTAAAGGACTTCCTAAATAAAATACCTGATCACTTCTGATCTTAGGTATAAATGTAAACCAACACAGTAAACTTTCTCAGCAGTGACACAAAATATAGTTTTCTTAACCCTTTCCCAAATATTAATAAGCATACAAGGTTTGCTCTAGAAGACCAACTCTTTTCTTTGAAGCAACAAGAGAAGCCAAAACTCTCTGAATGAAGATGGTATCATTTTATGCATTGAAAGAAAATATATTTAAAATGAAGTGTTTGAATATATGGCTTCCTTTCCTCTTTGAAACAATTACTGCAAGTGAATCTCAAATCATTTTTTATACCCAGTTTACTTTGCCGAAGATATTGCAATTGCTAGATCAAGTTCTTTTCAAAATGTCCATCTTAATGCATAACATTTGTTTCTTGAAACACACTGTTTTGAAGCCTGAGGACTGTGGCGTTTATATGTATGGTTTTGGGATATAAAAATTTTGACAATAATGATGGATTTGGAGGTTAATTTTAAATGTCATCTATATGTTTTTGAAAGATACCTAGGTTCTTATTAATTATGTTTTTAATATTCTATGAATAAAGGTCAGTATGCAACTGATACTATTTTCTTATTATTTTGGGGAATGTATCTTCGGTCAACTTTTAAATCACAAATTTTGTCTTATTTCCAGTGTCTATGAAAGCTGTATCCTCCTAAAAAGTGAACCCGTTTTTAGCTTTTGTCTAATTTTCCCTTCTTAGGCAGTGCTCCACACTCAAAACCCCATGGACAGATGATAAAAATGTAACTTTTGATGGATGCTTCAATGTGGGAGCAAATCTTGTCATTATGGTACATAATATATGCCCATTTTCTCTTTCATCGCTTCTTTTTTGAAATTCACAAAAATATTTCCGATATTATGATGTTTCCAAATTGTCCTCAGGGATCGCCATTCTTATTGTCAGCCATTTCTGAAAAAGTAAAAGAAAATTCAATGTGGAAAAGCTTTCCTAGCCTAGTGCTTTTTTATTGTCTTCTATGTAGCAGAACATTAAATCTATCATTTCTAAGACTGTTCTGAGAATCTCATAATTGCAGCACTTAGATTTAAGAGACATAATTTATCATCATTTTGTTTGCAATTGCAGTAGTATTCAAAAGTACTTTTCTTATTTTATTTCTGAAGGTTAGGTCGACCTTTCCTTTATGCTGAATAAATAACCTAAGTTCTTCGTTAGTAAATCTAGTCTGTGCTACAAACGAATGTGTTGGCATTTTTATTTTGTGTTTACATGCTAATATATTTACATGTTATTGATAAAATATAATCTACTTCTGATTCCTTCCAGCATGATACAGGACCATGGAAATAACAAATACTCTGGGTCATTGTTCCATAGCACCTCTTGGTAACTCCATCTAAAACATGTAAGTGTGACATGAATAGAAGTGGTCAAACTTGTGCTATTTTCAACTTAATGAATGTTTTGTTACATGTATATGATCTCCTTCATATGGTTTTGCATAGGGTTACTACAGATACAGATTGACAGAAGAACATATTTAGATAATGCTGAATTTTCATTGCTGTGTTACATTGCAGATACAGATACCCTTAAAATTATTAATGCATTAAGTCCTTTTCAAGCAGATAATGTGAGCTTATAAGTACTGGTTAAAATATATATATATATATATATTTTTTTAAATAAGACCACTTTTTAGCAAGTTTGAATCAAATTGATCCAAATAGATAAAATAAAATGTATACCAATTAATTGTTCCCAATCCACTTGATTTTAATTTATATTGTCTATCATATCCATTTGTTAAATTTTATTCCAACTTTCCCCAGCATGATTCAGACTTTTGTTGCTAGAATTTTCCACTAAGGCAAATTTCTCCTTTCTGTCATTCCAATGTATGTTGTACAAGATTTGCTATGTAGAATTATATGATAACACTGCTCTACAACTGCTTTAGGTGTCTACATCAGCCCTAATGAATGTGTTGCTATCAAGTTACTTGTTGTATGTACTTATGACACAAGAAGCTTGCACCAGAATGAAAATAAAGCATTTTACAACACACACTCTTCAGCTAAGTTTCTTTTGCCTGTTCTTATATAGAAATCTTTGATAAAGGAAGCAGGGCATTGATTTTCATCTTGGGAAAACATTATTTTTTCATGAGGGTTACAAACAATTCTTAAACTAATTAATTACACTTTTATTCTAGTCTTTTTCTAGTTTTACATAAGCTACCCATAACTTTTCCAATCTTTCTGGCACATCTCCCCATATAATTTAGCTTATATTTCTTTCTTGTATAATAAGGTTCTACTCTTCAGTCAAAATTTATAGCTGATCCAAAATGCCATTAAGAATTATCCATTTATTATGTAATTTATACATTCTACAATTTCATTGCCTTCCTAATATTTTCCTGGAACATAGCTTAATTCAGGAGATATAAAAATAATTACTTCATTTCTCCGATTAAAAAATGACAATTGTTTATATCACTGAGAAGAGAATGAGCTTAAATTTATGGAAGCATAAAGTTATTGTTAGCTAGAAGAGAAATAATTTTTCATTACCTGAGTATGAAAATGTAATTATTATTCTTCAGGGCATGGCTGGACAGTTGCAATATTTTGACATGATTAATAGTCTACATGAGGATGATTTGAGGAAGGAATGAGTCTTTCTAAAAAAATCTCCTGGCAATTTATGATAATATTAAAAACCTGCCAGAATGCACAACTGAAGCTTAGAAAACAATTTCAGCAACAGAAGTAGAAAGCTTTTAAAAAAATATATTTTTTGAACCACCATCTTATTTCAATAAGATATCTTTAGGTAAAATGTGGGTGTAAATGGTGTTGAATTAAAAAAAAATAAAAGATCTCTGTAAAGAAATTTTAGGAAGTATATGACAGTTTCTTTAATGTGTAATTTTCAATTATTGTAACCACAAAAGAATAAAACACTGTATCACAGAAACTCTTTGAAATTGCTTTACATAATTTAATTACCTTAATCAGTACCTTAGCCATAATCTCAAAAATTTTATAGATAGACATGATATAGAAAATGCATGTGTTAACAAATACAAGGTGGCTAGAACAATGACTAACTCATATTAACTATTATGTTATTTAAATTACTTTCGATTTAGAGTTAAGTATCTGAAACAGTAACGTTAACTCCTTGAGGTACAACTAGTTCACAGAAAGCCTGGGATTAGAACCTAGGATTAATTATGATTAAAATCTTACATTATTACTCACTATTTTTTTTCACGTTTTACTATTGAATAACCCAAATCGTCAATGTCTTCCTGTGCAGAAGACAGGTAACAAAAAATGCAACATGTAAAATGTACTGTTCATTGATATGCTGTTGCAACGCCATGAAACATTCTCTACTCAATGTTAGAAAACATTAGGAAAGTATTTTATTTGGAAAAAAATTCTTAAGTAAAGTTTGAAACAAATGAAATTTAGATAAAATCCTCATGATGACAGGAAAGGGCGAGGTTTTCTCAACCAACGTCACTGCGAATTATTTCCCTGCTTGCTCTCTTCATTCTAACTACCCATAAACATTCCAGGCAATTCTCACGGCAAGACCGTTCTCATTTTGTATTCTCTCTGCTGAGATTCTTCACCAAGACAGACACATGTATTAATTCCAGACTCCATTCATGTCTGTGTTTAAATCTTTCATCGCATCTTTTCCGGCCACCGTACAGCATTAAAAGTGCAAATTACAACAATACCTTCACTTATTTTTCTCCTTTGCTTATGTGATCACATTGTTTTACTTATTATTTTAGTTTTTGTTAGAATACTCCACTAAAATACAATAGAACAAAAGGAGCGATTTTTGCTTATTTGGTGTCATTTACCCAGAGTGTGATGAAACTCTATAAATTGTATGACAATAGGATACTTAGCAGGGTGTGGGTATGTGGCATCCGAAGGGGCAGAGAATGTGTGTAAGTTGTGTGTGGGAAGTTTGTGGAGGTGATTTTTAGACAGAGCAGCCGAGCGCATGGCAAAGTACACGTACCACAGTGTTCGCATTTGTCCATTTTGATGACAGGGAGAAATGAAGGATTTTAATTCTGATAGTGACATAATTAATCATTTACATTAGAAATATGTCTATTGAAATCTTTCAGAGAATGAATAAAAGCTTGGGCACCAGTTCCTTCTGTAATATAGACTAAGTTATAACAGTCAATGATAGCTATTGAGTAAGGGTGCTAGATTAAACTGGATTCTAATACTGCTCAAGAAAGTGTTAAAGGACTGGAAATGAATCATGTAGATTAAATTAAGTTCTTACTTGATTATATTTACCCATCTTATGTTTAAATGACTTAACTGAAGAGCTCTAATTAAACAAACTACTTGTAATTATTTTTCAAGTGTTCTAAAATGTATCATAATATTTATATTTTGAATATTAAGAATAACTATCCTTCTAATACAGTATTTTCATGTTTTATTTTAAAACTGACACAATCTTTCATCCGTGCTTCTTTAAAATTAACTTTTCTTTTGATTTATTTTATTATCTCTCTAAAACCACAATGTTTTTCTTATTTGAGTGTCCCAGTTTTTTATTAGGTTTATTGGTAGAATTTAGATATACCTAATGATCACAACCTACACATAGCATGACTTAGTTCCACATTTTTTTCCTCCCATTCCCCTTCCCACCCCTCAACTTCTCTTCCCCTTCTTATTTACAAAGCTTTGTTTCCATTTAATCCTTTTATTTTCTCATTTTTTTCTTTTTCCTTCCTTCTTCCCCACTTTTTCCCCTTTCCTTTTAAACAATTTGTTCCTATTTAACAATATCTATTCTATAGTTTTGTTCTTATTTACACTGTCATTTTCTTACACCAGAGAAACAATGTGATATTTACACATTTGTATTGAATTTCACTTAAGAATATGATCTGAAGGTGCATCCATTTAGCTATAAATATCTCAAGTTTATCCTTCTTTATGACTGAATAGTACCCCACCATATTAAAAATTTTTTTTATTTATTCCTCAGTTGATAGCCACTTGGCTTGTTTCCAACATTTAGATGTTACAAATTGTGCTGCTATAAACATAAGTGCGCATACATTGTTGTGGTATAGTTTTCAATTATTCCAGGAAGATACCCAGAAGGGGAATATCTGGGTCAGTTGGAACCTCTAGTCTAATTTTTTTGAGGAATCTCCATAGTGGTTGCTCCAGTCTACACTCCTCCCATCAGCAGTGGAGTAGGGTTCCTTTTCCCCGCAGCCTCGCCAGCATTAGCTATTGGTTGATTTCTTGATGAAAGCCATTCTTTTTGGAGTGAAATGGAATCCTAGCATTGTTTCAATTTGCACCTCTCAAATGACCAACAATGTTGTACATTTTTCTGTATTTATTTGTCATTTCTACTTCTTCATCTGAGAATTATCTATTTCAGATGCCCATGTCTGTATTTGACCTTAAAATTTGAGGGGTCTGACTATTTTCAATTCTTTATGTGTTCTAGATATTAATTCTTTGCCTGCAGAACAGCTGGCAAAGATTTTTTCCATTCTGTGGGCTGTCTTTTTACTCTGTTGGTAACTTATTTTTGTTATGCAATAATAGTTGTTTTTAATAAAATGAGATCCAAGTGGTTGATTCTTTGCAGCATTTCTCATACAAAGGAGGTTTGTTCATGAAGTCTTTGCCTACACCTATGTCTTCAAGAGTTCTACCTGTTCTCTCTTCCAGAACGGTTATCGTTTCTGTTTTAATATTTAGATCTTTGATCAATTTTTATTTTAGTTTAGTGTACAGTGATAGACAAGGGTCTAGCTTTAGTTTTCAGCATGTGGAAAGCCAGTTTTTCCTGCACCATTTATCAAAGAGACTGCCTTTAATGAATATGCTAGGCCACTTTTTCAAAGATATGGTGGTTGACTGTGTTTGGAGTTTTTTCTGCATCTTCTAATGTGTTCCACTGATCCTCAGGTGTGGTTTTTTGATGGTTCCTTGCTGTTTAATCACAATACTTTGTAATGCAATTTTAAGTCAAGGTATGTGATGCCTCTGTCTTGTCTTTGTTACCTAGTATTGTTTCCCTATTCTAGATCTCTTCTGGTTCCAATGAATTTTCAGAATATTTTCTCCAGTTTTGGAAGGTATGCTAATAGTATTTTTATTGCAATACCATAAAATCTGTATAACAATATTGGGAGTACGGCCATTTTTACTATTTTAGTTCTTCCTATCCAAGAGCAAGGGATGTCTTTCTATTTTCTCATATCCTATTTGATCTCCTTTATCAGAGTACTGTATTTTTCAATGTAGAGATCTTTTACTTCCTTTGTTAGATTGATTCTTAAGGACTTCATTGTTTCTGGTACTATTATAAAAGGCACATTTCCCTAATTTCTCTCTCAGTGAGTTTATTTATGTAGAGGAATGCTGTTGATTATTGAGTGTCTCCTTTGTATCCAACTACATGACTGAATCTACTTATTAAGTCTAGAAATATTTTGGTGAAGTTTTTGGGATCTTCAATGTAGAGAATTATATCATCTTCAAATACTGATAATTTAACTTCTTTCTTTACTATCATTATTCCTTTTATTTCTTCCCTTGTCTAATTGCACTGACCTAACGTCTTTAAAATTATATTGAATAGGAGTGGTGATGGTAGGCGTCCTTGTGTTGTTCCTGATTTTAGAGCAAAAGCTTTCATTTTTCGACCATTTAGTTTGATGTTGGCTGTTGGTTTTCATAGATGGCTTTTATCAGATTGAGATAAAGACAGTCTATTCCAATTTTATGTAGGATTTTTATCATGGATGAGTGTTGAACTTTTCAGTTGCTTTCTATTCATCTATTGAGATGATCATATGGTTTTGATCCTTGACTTTGTTAATATAGTGTATTACATTTATTGATTTGTGTGTGTTGAACCATCCCTGCATCCCTGGGGTGAATACTACTCCATCAAGATGAATAATCTTATTGATGATTTGCTGTATTCTGTTTGCCAGTATCTTATTGAGGATTTTTGCGCCTATGTTTATTAATGAGATTGTTTCGTTGTTCTCTTTTTTGGTTGGGTCTTTCTCTGGTTTTGGTATCAGGGTAAAACCTGTTTCCTGGAATGGCTTTTGAAGTATTGTTTCCCTTTCAATTTCATTAAATATTTACATCAGTAGTGGCATTAGATCTTCTCTAAATTTCTTGTAGAATTCAGCAGGGAATTCATCAGAACCCGGGTTTTCCTGTGGAGGTAAGTTTTAAATTTCATTTTCAATTTCATTAACAATTATTGGGTTATATAGAACTTTTATATCTTCCAGATTCAGTTTTGGTAATTCATATGTATCTAGGAATCTGTCCATTTTTTCTATACTTTCCATCTTATTAAAGTTCTCAAAGTAGGTATAGAGGGTCATCTGGATTTCTGAAAGATGCATTGCGATATCACCCTTTTCATTCCTAATAGCGTGAATTTTAGTCTTATCTTTTTTTTTATAAGATTGGCTAAGGATTTGTCAATTTTATTTGTTCTTTCAAAGAACCAACTCTTTGATTCATTAACTGTATTATTTTCTTAGTATTTACTGCATTAATTTCTGCCTCTCCCTCATACTAGCTTTGGGATTGACTTGCTCATCTTTTTCCAGAAGTTTGAAGTTCAGCATTATGTAGTTTATTTGAGCTTATTCTGTTTGCCTAATGTGAGTATCACCACAATTAATTTCTCTCTTAAGACTGATGTTTCATTTTTGCAGTTTTGAGGCTGCAAAGGGTGGAGACTTGGTAATTCTTGCGATGCCCTCAAGCCATCTTGCTACCCTCAATATTAGTCTCAGGCAAAGTCTCTGGACAGGAGCAAAGTGCAGGCAAATTTTTTTCTGAGCCACAAAATACATCATCTGAATTCCAGCACCCAGTGTAGTCCTTCCTATGAGAAACCTTCTAAGCCAGTTATTTAAAGGCAGAATTTCTCTCAGCCTTCTGGTCTTTTGAGCTATGACCAGAATCTACCATAAATAACAATCTAAGACACTTCAGTACTACTCTTTCAGGTGACATCTTCAAACCTTTCAAACTGTTCTCACAAGCCTTTTCCAAAGGCTCTTGAGCCACATGATCAGGTATAGTCACAGAAATGATCCCACTCCTGTTACCAAATGCTGTTTTGTGTACTTTTCTCTTGTTTCTGAGGCAAAATACCCAACACCCAAAATGAAGGAAGGAAAGGTTTATTTAGCTTACCATGTGTGGAGGTTTCAGTCCATACTCAACTGGCTCCATGGAAAGGTGGCATGGCACATGGCAACATTTCAAGGTGGCAGGAGATAGCAAAAGCAGCAAGAGCAAAAAGGGGGAAGCACAAGCCTCTTTTCCTCCATTATACTGTGTTCAGTCGGTCTGCCCACAGCATCTCCATGCCCTCCTCTTGCACACGATGAGAATGTTTACAAAGTAATGACCCTGGCTTTCTGAATTACTTCTTTAAACTGCTAAACTTCTCAAGTTGATGCAATGTATCAAGCATTGCAATTATAATACGATATATTGTGAATTATGTATATATATGTATTTTTTTCATATTGTTTTTCTTCTGCTGTCCTCACAGAAGATTTAAGTGGATGACTTCTGATTTCCTCTATCTTGCTGTACCCTGAATTTCTCCTGGGTGGGTTTTGTTTGTTATCTTGTCATTTTCATTTTTTTATTTGAATTTGGTTTCTTTGTGTTATCATTTGCATTTTTCTTATGTTAGGTGGCTTTATCACTGGTATTGAGAATTCTCTAGGAAATGTCTATTCCTGTGAGATGCCTTCTAATTTTAGCTGATTGTTGGTCTTTGTGCCTGTCTAAGGTCCTATCTTTCCAGTTTATTAGGGATGAGGAGTTGCTGTGTATTTTATTCAGGACTCAGACTTTTGGTTACTGTACTATGGCAATAATTATGACCCCAGTTTATCACAGTGCTGTCATACAAGGGTGAACAATTAATTACAACAAGTATGATATTCTAGTTAATGTAGTACAACCAGCATTCACTGTATCTTCAAGCACAACCTAGAGATTGACTGTTGCTACTGCTAATTAGATATCTCTAATCCATGAGTAAGAGCCATAGTTAAATAACAGCATTCAACACGGACCAAGAACTGGTACACAGTGAGTTTCCCCTTGTTGAATGATTTTATACTCTGGGGAAGAATTTAGGAGGTATAGGGAACAAATTAGAGCAATAACTGAAGAGAAATACAGTGGAAGCAGAGAGGAGCTAAAGATGGTGGAACAGTAAGCAGCAGAGTTAATAGTCTCTCTGAGAGAAACAGTTCAGATGCTGGAATATAACATCATGGAGAGGACAAGAAGGAAGGAAGTGGGTCCCCTGAACCAAGGAACAATCTAAAATATGAATTGAAGCCCACAAAGAGAATAAAAAGAATTTAAATGAAGAAGAAGGTGGTGGCTGGCAGCGCCTCAGCCTGAGGCCAGATTCACCCTGCCAGAAGACATGCTGAACCTGGAGACGTGCGGTCGCGGTTGGGGTCATGGTCACAGTTGAGGTCAACCCCAGAGGTCTCTGCGGAGAGGCATGGGGGTGAAGGAGAGTGGCAGATGCAAAGATCTGCACTGGCTGCTGGTGAGTGCTTGGAACTCCACCCCACCCCCACCACATGGGAGAGAGTGGTCGCCTAGGCTCCATCTTGGAGTCAGGCAGGTTGCGCCTGTCCAGGGCCAAGACTGCTAATTACTGGCATCACTGCCAGATTGTGGGTGGACCCATGGAAGTTGCCTGAACTGAAGCCAGAAAAAAAAAAAGAGTCATTTGGGAGCTCCAGGTTGTGGGTGGACCCACAGAAGCTGATTGGTTGGAAATTGGCTCCCACGAACGTTTCAGACAATATCGTTAAACAGCTTAGATTCGCAGGGCCTGACCAGGTATGCTCCTATGCAAACCCCAGGTGGCTTGGTCCCCAGTTCAGTGCAGAGACACAGGCACCCAACATCAGATATATGTAGCCAGCACTGGCTAGAAAAGACAAACAGCCTAGCTTCGGAGAGGTTGTGGCCAGTGCTGGGGTGCCTGGGAGCACACTACTGAGGGGTGGAAGAAATCAAGAATATGCCAAGACGAAGAGGGAGAGGGCAATCTCTGGCGTCCAACCCAAGTGGCGCAATTCCACAAAAGGAAAACGTGGAGATCGAGAATAGCACACCTGAAAGTCTGAAGTGCTGTCAATTGAAGTGAAGAAACAACTTCAGGAAGCTATAAGAGAAATTAGAACAGAAATTCTATCCCAGGTAAAAGAAGAAATGAAAACCATAATAAAAGAAATACTAAACATCTCTAAAGA
>RJWT010013976.1:0-16018 GCA_004365215.1 Cuniculus paca
TTCTTCTGATACCAGCTGTGGGAGAATCACTAAATTAATAAGGATCATTTCACTTCATGAAATTATGTACTCACCAACCCCAAAAACAAGATTTTGTTGCCTCCTGTTTGTTTTCATGATGGTCCCAAACTTACAATGCAGATTTAAAAATAGATCCCAGCAGCAAATATGGTCAAAATCAAAGAGCTAATCTTAACAGAACTGCAGCTGAGATCATATAGAAGAACAAAATTCTCTTGTTTGTAGAGTATAAAATAAAACTAAAAAACAATGTCTTACTTTTTGTTGCATTTGTTGCCGTGTTCAGGACTCTATGCCGAATGCTCTCTGTATTATCTCACTCAAATCCCTAACAACTTTGTCAAGGAAGCTGGTGCAATCACCCCTTTTTACAGATGAGGATGCTAGAGTCCAGAATGGTCCTATTTTGTCCAAAGGAAACCACAAGAAAGTGCCAGAAGTGAATACAAGCCCACATTTTCACTGTTTATTGAGTACAAATCCTGTACCAGCTATTGAGGCTACCACCTTTCAAGTATTAACACACATAATGCTCACAGAAATATTATAGGGAAAGGGCCAGGGATCTAGCTCAGTGGCCTAAGTGCCTACCTGGCAAGTGAGAGGTCTTGAGTTCAATCCCCAGTGCCGCAAAAAAAATAAAATAAAATAAAATAAAATAAAGGAATATTATAGGGAGACTGTGCTGTCATCCCCATTTCAGATAAAGAGATGAGACAAAGACCAATTAAAGAACTTGTTCCATGACCCATCTCCTTCTGCTTCCAAAGTCTGACAGAGCCATGTGCAGCTGAGGTATGGAAGCAGAGAGACAGATAGACAGAAGACAGACAGGGCACCTGTTCCTTAGGGTATACACAAGGATGATAAAAAATACAATGATTGTTTAAGATTTTCTAAAAGAAAATTATTACCAAAAAATTAAAAGTTAAATTAAATGTAAAAATTATTACAGTAAAAGACACTTTGCCACTAATTGCCTTTGCCTGGAACACACTTATCACTTATCCCACTGTCCTTGCCACTTTCTGAAGCAGGTCTGGAAGTCTTCTTTCATTAGTGTCTTCATGAGGTGTGATCAAAAACACAATGAAAGATGCCGCCAAGGGCCTCCACTGGAAAGGCGGGCTCATGAAGACATTACACTGCGTCCTCACCCACTTTGATCAGCGGATCTGGCACCGTACAACTTCCGGATCTTCCCGAAAAGCCGAAATGACCACGAAAGGCAGCTTCTTTGAACCAATTCAGGACATAGAGGCAGTCATGACTGAGCCTCCATGAGGAGGATTAATGACAAGGTGTCTTTGACTGTAATTTTTTTTTAATTTAATACACACCGTATTTTTGGTCACACCTCGTACAATTCAGGATGGAGCTCTAGGCTGCTTCATGCAGCTGCAGGAGGTTGAGAGTTGACCCCAGGAAACATTACAGCCAGCTTGAAAACTGGACATCTCTGGGTTTGGTCACCACCAACAGCCTGCAAAGAAAAGCTGTTCAAACTACCTTCCTCCTCAAAAGGCCTCCCTGCAGTTCACTTTGTCCTCTCCCGCCATTCTGGTCAGTTATATAAGTGATGTTCTAAGAGGCATGTGGGGAAATACACAAAAATTCTTGACACATTTTTACCTCAGTTAATTTTAGCAAAACTTTGCATAAACGTTCATACCCAACACTGGTGATTTGTGGCAAAACTGGGGCACTCACATACCACTTATGACTGCGAAAACAGATGCAATACCTCAGAACCACCAACATGCTTAAAAATACAGATAGCTTTCTAGGTGAGAAATTTAAAGGCTAGGGTATTTATTATAAACATCCAGTGCAAAAGTAGAAAGGAGGCATAAGCCTGTCCTTCCATGCTGTTGCATTGTACATGTTAAAGAACTTCAAAACAGCCTAAATATATAGGAAATTATGACACAGAATTCTATGATGTTCTATGAAGCTATAATATACTATATGCACTATGAACATAGGGGAAATGTTTATGAGAAAAGAAACAAAAGGAACATTTCATCAACATTCAAATTATAATTAGATACTTTTTTTTCCTCCTGCAATGGACAATAATTGCAGGGCAAAATGAAGAACAATGCATCAGGATGCCAGGATTTTAAAGTGCATCTTTGCTTTACAATCTGCTGTTGTCATGTTTATGAATAAAATAAGGAAAGCAAACTCAGAACCAAGTCAGCTACCCAAAGAGCAGGCACATGGCCCTCATAGTCCAGTAGTCCTCCAACCAAATATAGTAGGGTTCTTGAGAGGAATATATCAGGGCCCTGTGCATGGAATTTCCCATGAGAAACATTCATTCAACACCAGCAACTGCATGGCCCTGCGCTCGCACTAGATGCTGCAACTTTGAATGTCACGTAACTTCTGACAGGGAAGTAGTATCAATGGTCTCGGGTCCCATGAGAGATACTCACTGCCTAGTGAAAAGGCTCCCTTCACTTTGGTAAGTGCATGTGAAGACAATGGTTCCCTGCGCTTTTCTATGACCTGTCAGTGCCCTTCTCACCCTCAAGGACAAGGTTAATGACTGCTTGGAAATGAGCTTTGTCTACTTTGTCTGTGACAGTCCTTTTCCACCACACACAATAGCAGCAACAGCAGGAGCACCTCAAACTCTCAGGGGAAACATCACAACATCAAGACCACTGCTCATTTCCACCTATTCAAATTCTCCACATCCTTCCAGCTCTGGATCAAACACTGCTCCTTCCAGGTCCAGATCAAACCCTGCTCCGCAGCTCTGTAGTAGAATGATCGTCCGGCCTACATGAGGGCCTAGGTTCAATCTCCACCACTGCAAAGGAAAAACAAACACTGCTCTCCCCTCAAGGGCTTGCGGTCTGCTAGACTGGGGACAGAAGGCCGACTCTGATGAGAATTCAGCCCTGGCACCTTCCAGCTTTGCTTCTTGATCCCAGGCAAGTGACCTAACCTCACAGGGCTTGGTTTCCTTACCGACTCGGTGATTTTATGATTAATATTTTACATGATTGTTGAAGCATGAGAAATCATATGCATAAAATGCTTAGAAGCCAGTAGCCACACACGGTCATCCCCACAGAATTGGACTGTCAGTTTAAAGATACACAACAGAATGCAAAGATTGCATATGAAAAAAAAGAATGTAAAAAGTCTGGATAATAATTTTATACTTGATAAATTAATGTGTTCACTATATTGGATGAAACAAAGCATATTATTAAGTTAATTTTATGCTCCTTTTTTATGTGCTATTACAAAGTAGAAAACTATAAGTGCAGTCAAACTTTGAGACTTAACTTTCTGTCTCCACCAGACAGCATTGGCTAACAACACAGTAACAGCCCACTCTTTGTCTGCTTCTTCCTCCTTGTCACTGGCCACGCAGGGGCTCAGCACTGGCAGCACTGTCTGAGAGCCAAGGCCAGTGTTTCTCTTTCCAAGCCCTGGGTCACCATCCAGCAACAGGGGATGAGGAATCCAAAGGGAATTAGAACTAGACTCTGAAGACAGGCTTTCAGCCCTGGCTCCACCTTGTTAACAAAGTGACTTTCAGCAAGTCATTTCACATTCTCTGAGGCGTGGGTTCTATCATTTAGAAAAGAGGGAGTGACAATACCCTACTCACGCATGAGAGACTGCATGGGACAGTGCTTGACAAACTACAAAAGGTTGTAGATGACAAGAGTAGAAAACATTATTTGCACAGGGAGGAAGTTGGGCAGCCCTGCCTATCTCTTCTGATATTCTGTGCCTTCCATTTGGTAGTGTTCTTTAACATTTTTCATGTTTTGTGTCTCCAAAAACAAGTTATCTCCAAGCATTCACCTCCTCCTTCCTTCCTGCCCTCCCTCCAACACAGCCCAAGCTCAGGCAGACACCCTTGAAACACCACACAGGTTGACCAAGTGTGTTGCATGAGCAGGCATGCAGGAGTCCACAGTGGGATGGCCTTGCAGGTGGGTAGTGCTAGTGAGGGAGGAATCAGGTGTGTCAGGGGTTGAGCACATAGGACTGCAGAGGTGGGGGGGATATACAAGAAATGCCAACAGGGAAGACTCCAGAGTGCAGACAATTGCCAATCAGCAGGGTATAAAGGTAAAGCGAGCATGGAATTCTACTGCATTTGATGCAAAACAAAAATCACCATGCGATGTACAGTTAGCCACTTGACGTGAAGCATAGTACGGAACATCGCTGGCTGCAGGGTCTTCCTGCAGAGAGGATACCATCACTTTTCTGCCTTTGCTGCTTCCGGTTCTTCCAGCTCACTCCACAGCCCACCCAGGGCTGTGGGCCATAAGCTGCTAAGAGCTTAAAGAGCCACCTTTGACAACTGCATACACCTCAGCAGATTCTACAGAGGAACATGTGAAAGCAGGAGCCCCTGTCTCCTGCCACACTCCTTACCCAAGGGCATGCTCCAACATCCTGTTCCTATTGTTAGCCAGGAAATACTTCCTTACACTCAACACCCTACCTACCTCTTCCCACCAGCAAGAAGCATGAAAAGCACAAAGCTGCATACTGGTGATCAGCTGGGTTTTTCTTCATCATATCGTGTTTCTTCCCAACTCCAAAATAGGACCCAGATTATTTCTAGTTAAGTTAAGCAGCAAATTCTTGCTGTATTAAAAAAATGATTGTCTATCTGCTAAGCCCCCAAAAAGCAAAATTGCATGGACCGTCTTTGGGAAAGATTTAAAGTTGAGTTTCCACACCTGACTTGTCCTTCCAATCAGTATTCCAACATAGGAAAAAGGTAAAAACTAAAAATAACAACCCAATCAATCAATAGGCAAACGACACTTGTTAAACAAATAAGTAAACATGGCCATAAATATATGAAAAAAATGTTCAGCATCTTTTTAGCCATCAAGAATGCAGATTAAAACTGCATTCAGATTCCATCTCACCCCATCGGTAAGGTTATCACCAAGAATACAAAAAATAGTCAGTGCTGGTGAAAATGCAGGAAGGAAAAGGTACCCTTGTACACTGTGATTGAGAATGCAAATTAATAAATTAATGAATTAATAAAGCCACTATAGAAATATGTATGGCGTTGCCTCACAAAACTAAAAATAGATCTCATTATATCCCTCTTTGGTATATTCTCAGAAGAATTAAAGTCAGCATACTATAAAGATACCTACACACCCATGTTTATCACGGGCATTCCACAGTAGCTAAGCTGTGGACGCAGACTTAATGACCACCAACGGATGAGTGAATAAAGAAAATGTGAGGAAAAAGAGAAAGAAAGTGGCATATGTATATTTTATATGCATTTCGTATGTATATGCTATATGTACATGTACTTTATACATAATACATGTGTATATAACAGAGTCTTTTTCAGCCATAAAAAAGAATGAAATAATATTATTTGCAGGAAAATGCATGGAATTAGAGATACCACATTAACCAAAACAAGCCAGACTCAGACAAATATCACACCTTTTCTCTTATATAGAATCTAAAAGTGAAAGAAAGAAGAGAGATGTAACATGAAAAGAGAAGAGAAACTATTAGAGAAGAGGAAGGGTATAAAGGAGGAGGAGAGGAGAAGGGTGGCAAGTGCAGTAATAAGAGATGGAAATGGTCAAAGGGTATTATACGTAGGTACAAATATGCGAGATGAACCCAGTCTTTCATATAAATAATATGCATGAATAAAATAAAGAACACTGAAAATAGTAGGGGGAAAGATCTGAAAAGATCATGTTTTCATTGAAGAATCAAAAAGCAAACAATCAGGAAGTGGTTCTTTTGAAAGGGAGAATTTGAGCAGTGAGAATCACCGAGCTCCTACGCAGAGGAGTCTGGTGGCCCGAGTCCACTTCCAGGAATATGGACAACAGAGTCACACTCCTTACCCAAGGGCATGCTCCAAAATCAGTGCTCTGGATGAAGAATCTTCTTCCCTTGAGAAACTCTTTATTAAGGAAGATCGTTTTGAAATGGGAAGGGGAACAAGAGATGATGGGAGGGTGGAGAGAGAAGAGGGAAAGGGGATTTTAAAAAATCAAAAGAAAAAAACGAAAATAGAGGCTTTGCAAATGAGAAGGGGACCAAGGACAGAAGGAGCAGGGAGGAATGGGAAGGTTAGGGGATAAAAAAGAATTAAGATGTGCTGTGAACACGAACCAGCTCCCCACGATGAAGGTAATCATCATGCGCTGCAAACATGCACTCATTAAAAAAAAGTATTTTAGGAACCTTAAAAGTCACATCAACCTATTTCAAAGTAGGGACCTTATTGTGACCCTGATTTGAATAAATGAGCTTTTAAAATTTTATACACAAACAGATGCATCCATATACACATGCATTTAACAGATGGGGGACTTTGAATATCTACTGCGATGAAAGAACAGTTCACTGTGGAAATGTAATAATAGGATAATGTTGCTAAGGTTTTTTTGTTTTTAAATCCCTATCTTTTAAATATACATGCTGAACTATTTACAGGTAAAATTAAAAAAAAATAAACAAACTGAATTGGAAGTTGGTTAAGATCTTATTTTATATGGATATTCATGTGCAATAAGTTAAACAGAAAGCTCCACTTGGAGTTTATTTTAAAAACCAACAAAATACAGATAGCAGAGTCTCTTTATATAAACCTGATCACCCATGAAAGAAATTCACACCCAGTGAACCTAGCACGGGTAAGCTAGCCTCAGCTCTGCTGTCTCCTTACCCCACGGAGGCTGGAGGAGCCCCTAAACACAGCTCCCCATCTGCACATATGCAGGGCTGCAGTTAGCTGCTGGGTGTCTGTCAGAGCTGTGGCCGCTGTTTCAATTTCTCTCTCAACCTCTCCCTGTTTAAAAATGCAGTGGGTTCAGTTCAATCAACACTGTGCGCTACGTGATCATAATTTACTTCTCCAATGTGAACCTACCGTAGGCCTCTAATATTAGAGTTGGTATTTTGGAGTGAAGATAATCACGTGGTAACACACAGAAACATGTGACAGCTGAGAAACATGCAAAGGGGTTCAGGTCGCAAATGTTCTCTGATGAGAAAGCACAGCTGTGTCTGCACAGGAGAGAACCTCGTGTCCAGTTGTCAACACTGGGACACTTACTATTGTCACTATCATCCTTGTTATTGTTAGCAGCACTTATACAAAGTAGTGCACCAGATGCTTTCTTTATTTTAAATTTTCTGGATACATCTGCGGGTAGATCATTCTACAAAACAGAGGCTCAGAGTCATTGAGTGATTTTTCCAAAGAGCACACAGCTGGCAAGTGAGAGAACCAAGATTCAACTGTAATCCCCAAGCCTACCCTTTTCCTTCCTCCCATGCTGCTATTCCTGGGTAAAAGGAGGCCTCTAAGGTACGGTTATTTTAAGTAGACCTCTTTTGTTTCCTAAAAGAAAACAGACAACACTGAGAGGTCCAAGAAGCAGGGACCAACCCTGCTCTGTGACCTTGAGGGACAACTTCTGCATGTTTACAACATTGTTCCGCTTCCCTTCCAGCCTCCCAGCCACCATTCCATCTCCCCTCCAATCCTGAGGACATATTTGAGACAGCAGGACAGGAAATGACCTTTTTGCTTAAATCGAGATAAGTACAAGGCATGATCAAAACATACGGTGAGCGCTTAAATACAAAATTTTATTGCAGTGAAACACAGATTGCCATTCATCTCCTTCAAATTACTCCCCCTTGCTTCAAACACAATAGTCCCATCATTCTTGTTACTTTCTGGAAGTCCTCTTTCATGGGTCTCTTTACGAGGTGTGATCAGAATTACTATAAATGCCACCACCAAGTGCCGTGCAACAGAAAGGCAGACTCAGAAGGTCATTCCAGTGCATCCTCATCCACCTTATTCACCAGATCTGGCACTGGACAACTTCTGGCTCTTCCCCAAGGTCAAAGTGACCGTGAAAGGTAAACGTTTGAATGGATTCAGGACATCCAAGCAGCCAGGACAGTGCAACTACAGATGCTCACAAAAGGGAACAACAGAACTGCTTCAGAGAATGGTGAGAATGATGGGATAAGTGTGCTCAAAGCCAGGGGTGGCATTTGGAGGGTGACATATGTCAATGTGTCTTTTATTGCAATAAAATGTTAAAAATTTAAATGTATACCTTATTTTTCGATCAAACCATGTACAGGTAACAGTAACTTACCCAGTGACCCAAAAAAGAAGAGAAAAAAGAAGACAAATATTCTAGCTTAAAATCTCAAGTCTACTACATTAGTATGGTGATTTAGGAATTGACTCAGACTGGCTGTTCATGTGAGAGAACCACATCAGAGGTGTCGTGCCCAAGGACTAGCCAAATAGTGACCACGGGGACCCGTGGGGAATCTGACCTACACATCCATTCCTTTGTGAACTTGCTGCTTGGGTACCTCACGGGGAGTTAATCCAGTACCTGTGAAGGGATTGCCTCACCCCAAGCGGGAAGCTAGGGGACACAGCTACTGAGCCAGAGGTCCAGCCCACAGATGGCTCCAAGTGTAGGGGCAGGGAATTCTGTGGAGAAAATAGCATCTGTATCACAGGCCCTACCTCCTGCCATCCCAGGAATTCAACAGGATGGATTACTGGAGGTTTCGCCTCACAAGTGCTGACCGGCCCTGGAGCTGCCTGATTGGAGAAATAGTGGACTGTAAACTCCTTATGGGCAGAGAATCCAGCTAATCTGCCTTCTCATCCCCCGAAAAAGTAGGCTTCAAATATTTGTTAATTTTTGCTCATAATCACATGCTAGGTAAAGAATTTTAAAACATAATTACAGGTGAATATTGAAAGTGTCCCACAGTGCCACAGCACAGCCTGAGAGTTTTGGTTCAAACAAGCAAATTTCAGTCCTCAGAATGGACTTGACCACCTGGGAGGCACCTGGGTGCAGGAGATGGGAGATGGGAGGGTGGTACTCAAAAAGCCTCTCAGAGCACCGGACCCACTCATATTCCAAAGGAATGTGGGCTCATCATCTTCTCTCCCTAAAGGAAGGCACCGGATGGGGAGGGAAGACCGCTCTGGCTTCTGTCACGGGAAGGTCAACATAGGTAAAGCTGCGTGCCTCTGTGGAACTCACTTCTGCCTACAAGTTCAGCACGCCACTCCCACCCTGGCAGCAGAGTTCTAGGAGCAGAGGAAGCAAGATGAACAGGGACCATCATGACACTCCCTGTCTAGCGGAGGATAAGGCCACCAGCAGAGTGACGAGCTTCCCATAAACCGAGGTCACAGAGCAGACACCACTGTGGAAAGCTGGTGAGGCTGGAGATGATCCCTTGGGTGGAGGAACTGAAAGAAAGACCTGTATCTGGCTGCCCACAGAGGAGTTGCAGGTGTCCTCTGATGCAGTGTTAGAAGAACCAGTGGGACCAACATAGGCTGTGTCGAATTGGAAGTCATTCAGTAAGGGAGCCAGAGATTCCTGAGCCTGGTCTGAGCTGATGCTTGGGGTGGGAGTCCCCACTGCGTACTCCCACACACCCTGGGCTAACCAGGACACAGTTCCTCTCCTGTCGCCTCCAAGGCTCTTTCCTCTGTGGTTATGATCATGCAGAATTTAGCAAAACCCCAGACTTCTCTGAAACCCACAAATCCAATGCACTGCTAAACCCAGACTCAGAAATGACTCTGGTGTACCCTGAATCACAAGTGAGGTACCTGTGAGAAAATCACATTCCATGCAAGAGAAAATAATCATGTGCTATGGCTGAAAAGTTAAATCACAGCAAGTGCAAGAGAGGCAAGTATTTGAGTACTCTCTGTTTGTTCTAAGTCATAAACTAGAAGCTTCAGTGGAAAGATCTTGCATACTTGAGAAAAGGCAAGAATCCACCTGCTATCACCAAGCACAAAGGATCGCCAAGATGACTTAAGTAAGTACCTTGAAACCCTGCCCAGCTATTGGCAGATGACTTGGAAGCGGGGATAGAGGAGATGGGGAGGCAGGCAACCATGACAGTCACTGATGGGGAACTCACTGGAACAATGGTCTGCAGCAGCTGCTTCAGGATAAAGCCAGGGTCTAGCTTAGTTAGTTGTCTCTGGGAGGAATCCATGAGGGATAGGTTCTAGGAACCCTTCAGTTACCAAAGTCTGTGACAGCTCCAGTCCTTTATACAAAATGGTGGATTTGTATTTGTGCAACATATTTAAATCGCTTCTAGATTATGTCTAATATCTAATTGCTACACTGCTATGTTGCTATGCTGCATTGTTTGGGAAACAATGACAGGGGTACAATATGTGGTTTCCAAAAAAAATTATTTTTCCCAAATATTTTGATCCACAGTTGGCTGAATCCATGGCTGAGGAATGTGCAGATAAAGAGGGCCGCTTGTAATATGGATGGGTTTTTTTTTTAAATAAATCAAGAAAGGGAAATCCTGAGGGGAAACACTGCAATTGCATTAGAAAGCCATGCTTGTGAGCCTCTCCCAACTCCAGCAATCCCCAACCAAGCAACACTTCATATCACAGTAGGTACCCACAGGAGCCGAAATACAGTTGTCACATCTGATGTGTATCAGTAACCACCCCAAACATCCATCCCATTGACTGAACATGAGCAATGCACCAGGCACCACACTGCTAGGCAGTTTGTCCCTTTCTAATTGTCATGTGGAACCTACAAGATAGAAACAAACCCTACTTTCATACCTCTAATGACGTCAATCTGTTCTTCCAAGAGAGCCCATCCAGAGAAATCATGAAAACCTTTTACTTACACTGAACCAAACTCCTCCCTGCAGTCCACAGCTTTTTACCTGCTGGTTCTCCCTCTGCTTTCTATCCTTTAAAATGATGTCCCTCTCCTGAACCTTCTCTTTTTCAAGCTAAATATTCTGAGTCTTTGAACCATTACTTTAGAAAATCTGGCTCCTGAATGAACAATTTAATCTTTTTGTTCACTCTTCTCTGGGCCTATTCCCGTTTGTCCACATCACTATTTAAAGAACTAAACACATTTTCCAGGTGTGACCCAACTAGTTAGGAGGGAAGAATGAATATACTTCTACAATACAGATGTTAAGAGATTTTGGTTCATTTTTAGTGGGCTCATGCCAATGGCTCTCTCTTAGTTGAGTAGCCACTGAAATCAAGCTCACTAACCTTTCTTACAAAGTCCCACTCTTCAGTCATACTTCTCCTCTGTCTTGCTTTGCCATTGGTATTGGAGCCTTCAGGGAGGTCTTTATATTCATCGTGGGGCTTTCTTCACCCAGTTCCTCCAGCCTGTGAAGTTTATAGAGTCCTGGTCCTGGCATGGATAGTATTTGCTATCCCTCCTGGCTTTACAGCTGTAAATGTGATCAGCAGATACTCCATGCCTTCCTCTAAACCCACAGGAATTAGGCCTGCGTTTTTAAGTAACTTACCCAAGGTCACACAGCTAAGGAAGGCACACCATGGGGAGAGAAGAGTAGAGCCTATAACCAAAGAGGTTATCTAAGAATGTAAGAAATGCCAATCAGATCCATAGCACCCAGCTCAGCATCTTGTTCTTAGAAAACTCTTTAGAAGTATTTATTTATCAAGGGGATGATTGGATGGTTGATTCAATGAGTTACCAGGACCCTGAGAAAACTTGTAAGTGTTCCTTTGCTGAAGTACTGTTGGAGATCCTCAGTATCTTACAGAAAATGGGATGAAGGGTAGTTCAGGGTGCATGTGTGCCTAGCATAGTTCTGGGGATGCAGGATAGCTAATAAACATTCAGGGGTTCCCCCATCCCTTCTTTTCCTCTTTTCCATGTCATCTACTAGTCTGTCCCTTTTCGGAGGAGGTATGGACAAAACAGCAGTTAACTATTTCTAAGATCTTCCAAGACATCGCTAAACATTGTAACATTTGCCACCATCAGGGAACTAATGTTGCATTTGCATATTATTTATTTAAGAAGTAAATGAAAAAAAGTTGGTTCTAGGTAAGTTTTGCAAGTCCTGATTCCTTTTTATTTCTTTCTTTCCTGGTACTATTCTGTTTATGAAACCCAAAGGAAATGCTCTCAGATCATCTCAGTCTAACCCCCAGAGAGGGCTTATCTTGGTGTACCATACAGCTGATAGGGTTCTAGCCCCAAAGATCTTCTCACCAGGTCCGGCCAACCCACGTGTGATCCTCGCTTCCCAGACTTATCATTGTTCACCTTTGCATGCATGCAGAGCTCTTCTGTGAAATGTCATCCAGTCATCCAAGTAAGTTGCCTGAAGATTTATTTCTTAAGAACATAACCACCACGCAGTGAGGAGGAAACCAAAATATAACCACACAAAGCTGCTTGAAGCGGAAAAGAGTGTGCTCCTGAGAAAGACATCTCCAACCAACAATCAGTAAGTCAAAATGCAAGCCTCTTGCATCAGATGTTATTCTGTTTCCCTAGCTACAGCAAACTGTCCCTAAATTTTATGGCATTTAATACTGTATTCGACAAGTATTTACTGTCAATCTTCTAGGTGTGAGGCACCATGATAGATCCTTTGATGGAGAACAATTCTTCAGCATGGACCAGATAGAAGTTATATGCTGTTTCATAACTCAGTCTGGGTGTTATCAGTACTGAATCATTTTTCCAACCCCACTCACCCACCCAAAACCAAAAATTATTTTTTTACAGCTTAAAAAAAAATTCTCAAACAAACCACTTCCTCAAACAGCAGCCTAATTCTCTTTTTCCTTGTGGCAGGGTTTCTTGTGTTGCTGACACTTCCCCATTTTCTGTTGTTCCCCAAATGATCGAAAACAGCCTACAATTGCTCCACTGACATTGCTTTTCTAGTTGCAAAATCAAGATTCCCCTCCCATTTTGATTTCAGTCAGGTCATCTTCAGGCTCTTTCCCCCTAATGCCTTACAGGCACCCGCCCCACTTCCAACTTCCCCACTTCCCACAGTTTCCCCTCATGCCCAACTTCCTGCCAGCACTGAGATGCCCACTGTCCTCAGGGCCCTGTCTTCTGAGGTGGGATCCCACTACTCTGTTGCATGAAGATTCCTGCATCCACCTGCTCAGCCCCAGTATCTCCCCCAGACTCCAGATAACAGTCTGAAAAAATATTTCAACTGACACTTGCACCAAAACTTTACTTTCTACATTTACTCATTTTTAACAGATGTATTAACTATTTACTACAGGCTAAGCAGACATCTTAGTGCATTAGAGAATAAAGCAGAGGAAGGTCATTGCTCTTACAGCTTTACTGTCTAGCAAATGGAGATAGAAAAAGCCATCTGTGTAAGAAGCAAGTAAATTATTTAGTGTCCTAAAAGATGTTAAGTGCTCTGAGAAGCAAAACAGGGCAGAGAATGAGAAGGGGAGGGGTAGAGCGTGCTGGGTGGAGGCAGGGAAGGATCTGCGCCAAATCCCAGGGTGAGATGCACCAGGATGTACAGGCTGGATGGTAAGCAGCACAAGAGGGGTCTGAGAGAACACAATGGAGTGGAGGAGATGGAGGAGTCTCAGCAGGGTCCCGTAGGTCATCGTAGGGACTATGGCCTTTCCTGCAAGGGTGTGAACACAGAACAACCCAACTGACTTCATGTCAGCAGAGCCATTCTTGTTGCTGTGTGGTGACTGAAATAAGATGTCCAGGAAGTCACCATAGTAATTACAATGACAGATGCCCAGGGCTTAGAACAAGGGTCTGTAGCAGAAGCCATGGGTGATGTTAATACTGACTGTCAACTTGATTGCTGTGGGAGATGCCTAGACTACTAAAGCACACTTCCTGGTGTGTTTAGGTGGGTCCTGAGGGCATGATCTTGAGGACTATGTCTGGTTCCCCTGCTCTCTGCTTCCCAGAGGCCATGGATTAAACAGCTTTCCTCAGTCCTGTCCTTCTCCATCAAGCAATAATTAGCTCTATATCCCTACCACCTTTACATTCAAGGCCCAGGCTATGAGAAGTATGCGATAAACATGTGCTGAACTAATGAAAAAAGTTTCATCAGCTACCTGCTAGATGTTGTGAAGTTCAATACAATCGCCACTACCTCTACATACTGCAATCCCCAACCCTGAGTAATTTTAGCACATGCAAGACAGGAAACAAGACAGTTGAGTAAGTGTAATAACACAACGACCCATGCAGCCAGCAGAGTCCTGAGAGGCAGTGATGGGAGATTAAGAAAAAACAATACATATTAAAAAGCTGGGACTGGGTGGGACCTGACCTCTCTGATGGAAAGGCAGTGACAACTCAGCATGGTCTTTGTTTTTATTTACACACAGTAAAAAAAAGGAAAAGTGCAACACCACCAGAAGTGCAAGGGTTTGGCTCAGGGTTTGGCTGAGAACACTGAAAACAAAACATTCTCAGAGCCATCTGTGCTGCAGTTAACAGGGAGGAACACCTAGGCTGGACATGTGATGGACTGACTTTGCTCTAGCTGACCTCCAGCTCAGTTGTGGTTCAACATCTCCCCACATAAAAAAACCACTATGACAAAAGAGTAAGCTATATATTACTGACCATATTTATAGAAGGAAATCCAAGAAAAAGATATTATCTGGCTGGGATTAAAAATGAAGATAGGGACTATTCTTAGAATGGCCGGCTACAGTCAGAAGACTTAAAAAGATCAGCCAGATTCCTGGCCCTCCACATCATTGACACAGAGTCCTGGTAACTTTCAAACACATTCCTTGATACCATTAGCATAAATGGAGCCTCAGTGAGAATCATGAGCATCCAGCAGTCTATCTCAACCATAATCACCAAAAGATGGCTTGACAAAGGTCATGATAGCCACATTAGGGTCAATTTCCAACGTGAACGGAGGGAACTTCCACCATTTTAATGCAATTTCCACAGAGCTCCGCCCTTTATCACCAGTCAGTGCAACCAATCCCTAAGCTTTTTCCTCACCAAAGAAACAGGACTTACTAATATTGCAATGAGATAAAATGACATAGGCATACGTTCTTAATTCTGACCTGCACAGACCTACTAGGTCTAAGGTCCAACTTCATTGCTTAGTAGCCCTGTCACCTAGAGCAACTCAGTTGAATTATCTGGGTTTCAATTTATTCCTTTGTGAAAAAGGAATAACATGACCTATATTATAGCATGGCCACAACCATACAACCTATGGGAGGAGTAAATGAGGAAAGATGTATTCAGCACCTAGCACATAATCAGTGATCAAAGTAGTAGCTATCTAACAACCTAACTCCCAAGTAACCATGGGTCTTTAGAATGGAAGCATCTGGAGATGACCTTCCAGTGGATTTCCTTCATCTTTGAGAGCACTGCTCTTAGTCTCTAAGAAAGCCTTTGCTGAGTTTTGGCATCAAAGTTAAGATTGGAAACAGATCAATGACTAGGGAAGGGGTCAAGCTTTTTCTTGAGGACCTAATGGGACAACATTCCCTGCCTTCTGTAAATTATACACCCACCAGATGGAGCCTTCAGAACTTAAAAACAGAGGCATCTTTAACAACTTAAAAGCACGGAGATAGAAAGACATCTGCCAACTGCCAGGCCCCCGGGCAAACGAAGTGTTTTAATGGGCAGTTGGCGTGACTACCATCTGGTGACTTATGCCTCCAGGGAGACTTGGGTGCAAGGCAGGGAGCTGATGGCCTGGAAACATCTGCATGCTTCAGCCTGTGCCCTCCCTCTGCTAAAGCAAATAAGGACGGCAACAGCCTGACGTTGTGTTGGTAACAGATCCTAGGTAAACAAAACCAAAATCTAATTCAATGTAGTGGACTGAAACGAAACTACCAATCAGAAGGCAACTGATAACCTGCAGCAAGGGTCCTTCCACCGCAGCCAATCCAGTATGCTTCCCTTGACTTAGCCCACTGCCTGCACTACTGGAGGCGGGGTGCACTGGCATCTTCTGGCTCCGAGTGCTACCCAATTCATAAATCATTCCTTGTTCAAAAAACATTTCTCTGGAGTTTTCCAGAATACTTCCTTCCTTCTTCTCTCCTAGAGCTGCCACCCCTCCTTATTTTCCAGTCTGCTTTACTCCACCCTCCTGGAAC